>JAAIIK010000111.1:12988-27004 GCA_014706435.1 Silurus glanis
ATTATTATTATTATTATTATTATTATTATTATTATTATTATTATTATGATTAGAAAAAGAAGAAGAGGAAGAAGAAGGAAAGCAGCACACTGTTATTTAGCATTTTAGGTTATATGAATTCAGCAAAGTTTTAACACAAGAATGTTTTTGAGTGACATTTATTTGAAAATAATTCTGCTGGAAGTGACCATTTGAAATTTTTTATTTGTCAGTTCTATTTTTTTTCATAATGTTGACATTTATATGTTTAAAGATATGTGAATATTTTGAAGTGGTTGTTGTATAGCGTATATTCATATGTGCTTACTTAACCAAAGTAAATTTATTTTCACGTTCATTACTGGATTTTTATTTTCTTTTTTAGGCGTTATGCTTTGTTTAAATAAATGCATTTTTCAAAATAATAAAGCTTAGCCTACTTGGCATTCAATATAATTGCTTACGTCATCATACAGTTAGAAACTGAAACGCCCTGATTATACTACTATTTGCCAAAAATGGTTGCATGACTGGCACACCTTTTTCGAGTCGGCCCACTGAGCTCGTCCAATCAACATTTTCTTTTGCTCCAGGGAGGGGATTTTCAACGTCCATAAAAAGGGTCCCGCTGCAAAATAGATTCGTTCAGAACAAGAATCCAAAGAATTCACTAAGGCATCAATATGGTTCACTGGACAGACCACGAGCGCCATGTCATCGCTGAGGTTTGGGGAAAGATCAACCCTGATGAAATCGGACCACAGGCTCTGGCCAGGTATGCTCATCTTATTCAAACATTCGAGACACTTTCCAAAATTTCTCTTTCAATGTGAAATACATATATATTATACTTGAATGTGTCTGTCTTGTTTTCTAGACTTCTGATTGTGTATCCATGGACCCAGAGGTACTTCGCTTCCTTTGGTAATCTGTCCAATGCCGCAGCCATCTCAGGAAACCCCAAAGTGGCTGCCCATGGAAAGGTGGTTGTTGGTGGTCTGGACAAAGCTGTGAAACATTTGGACAACGTTAAGGGTATCTATGCTAAGCTGAGTGAGCTTCACTCTGAAAAACTGCATGTGGATCCTAGCAACTTCACGGTACGTCAAACTGAAATAAGTGCAGAATTAAAGAGCTACAGTTTGCTACATAAGATGTATCACTAAAGGCAGACTGCATTGTCTTTCTTTGCTTATGACGTTTTGTCTTTCTACTTTCAGCTTCTTGCTGACTGCCTCACCATTACTCTTGCCGCAAAGTTCGGACCCTCCGTCTTCACACCTGAAGTGCATGAGATTTGGCAGAAGTTCCTGAATGTTGTCGTTGCTGCTCTGGGCAAGCAGTACCACTAAGCAAACAGCAGAATATAAAGATGTCCAGATCTTTTGCTCTGACAAGAACATGAAATAAAATCAAATCAAATCACAATCATTCTTTGTTTTGTATTCTGTTGTATTCTATTCGGTAGCAAACAAAATGTGAAACGCGTGTAGATTTTTTCAATTTTTCAAAGTTTCAAAGTGGCATTTTCAAGGAAGCAATAATCATCAGCTCAACTGAACATCCAGTGGTGTTTAGTGATGACCAGTGTTGTGCTAGTTACTAAGAAATAGTAAATAGTTACAGTTACTCGTTACTTCGTTCAAAAAGTAACTCAATTACTTTGTTGATTACTTACACCAAAAAGTAATGCGTTACTGTTAAAAGTAACTTTTTAGTTACTTTTTAAAAGAACCTTCTTTAATGTTCTCATGAATGCCCTTTTATGCGTTATGGTCTATACAAACACAAAACTGACTTAAACACAAAGTCATTTTTAAACACTATTTTATTTAAGTCAGACCAGCACAAACTCAATATATCACAAGGATTTCTGAAATAAATAACAAAACAAGCTGAATAATATATTCACAATCAAAAACTAAAGTGGCTTCTGCATCATAAAAGCTGTTGTGTTGAGCTCTTAAAAATTTTCCTTTCACAGCTTAAGTATGAAAACTATCAACAATGTACAACATAACACCGGGTTTAGCTTCTAGCTTCGCACAGACCTGAATAAACGGAGACACGCCCACAGTGCGTCTTCTTCGTGTTTACAGTGGTGCATCCACCAATCCTTCAATGCGTCGCTGCTGTAAACAGGTTAGACCGTAGGCTACACTTCAGCCAAAATTTATTAATTAAAAAAAGTAACGGGTAACGCACCATACGGTAACGGTAACGGAGTTACTTTATTTAAAAAGTAATGCGTTACAGTATTAGTTACTGTCAAAAGTAACTGCGTTACAGTAACGCGTCATTGCCCAACACTGGTGATGACATGGGGTTCTTTCATGAGCATAGAGTCCACAAGCAAACAAAAAAATAATTATCTGTAATTTATACTTGGTGTTTCTATCGACTTGTTACATTTTCCTCGGTTGTTCGTTAAACTAATCACCAATGACTTTTTTACAACGTAGAAATTAGAGCAACTTAAACAGACAAAACATTTATTTGTAGATGTTCCCAATAATCGACCCTTCATTTTAGTCAAGCGGAGCTGTTTACATTTGTGGTGCTGAAGTGTGTACAACTGTGTTCGGCGATAATCCACAAGTTCTTTTTTTTAATCAAAAGTGGAAATTGGAGGAAATTTTTATTTACTAAAATATGTTTTCAAAGGGTACACAGAGGGTTATTTTTTGAGACTCTTTATAGAGTTTGCTAGTTTCAAAGAGCGTATCCCTGATTCACAATTTGTTTACAAAATAAAATAAATCAAATGCGACAGTACAAATAAATAATGAAATAAATAATGTTTATGTAAATATATTTATTTATTAATATTATTAGATATTTATCATATATATTATTTACATTGTCACTTTTTTATTTGAAATGTATTCACAAGGTGAATTGAACACAGTGATCTTTGCGTCTTCATCTGTATTTCTCAGCAAGTGCTGCAGAAACAGCGGCTAGAAACTTGTCCATAGCAATGTGCACCTCTGGAGTGAAATCAGCAGGAAATTTGATGGCCAGAACCACGAGGAGGTTGTGAGATAAAATCTAAAACGAAAGATAAGGAAGAAAAACATGAATGATAACTTCTCTGGAGTGAAGCATTGTATGATGCTGTGTGATCACAACTTACCTTGAAATTTCCCGGTTCCACACGCAACTTGAAAGCGTGCAGTTTACTTAGGGCGCTCAGGCCACCAGCAAGATCGTCAATTTTATGCACAGCATCGTTCAGTGCGGCCATTACGGTTTTGCCATGCTTTTTTACTGCCTCAGATTCAGGAGAAAGGTCTGGCCAATGAGCAAAATAAATTTTGGTTTGAGGGTAGACAAGAAGCATTCTGTGGTGAGGGGGGGAAAAAATCGGTGTGCATACGGCGGAGTGTTTTGATATTCTTATATCAAATCTATATACATTTTTACCATTGGTTGATTTGCATGAGAAAATTATATTCTGTAACCTTACCTCACTAGAGCTTCATGGCCAATTGCGTCAACCTTTCCGGAAACTTTACCCCAGAAAGATTTTACCAAGGATTTATCTATATCTGTAAGACTCATTTTGGTCTTTACCGGCGTTTTAATTACTGTAAAAAAAAAAATCAAACAAGGTTTGAAGACGACTAGATATCTTATATACGAGCCACACCCCACAGTAAAGCCAACCTCCAACACACCAAATCACTAAGACCGTGTTCATTTGCAGCGTCTTAACATTAATATTAAACGTATACTTTTAGACTGAATTGTATCACTGCATTTGTTGTACAGTACATATACTGATAAAACCTTTTGTCTTTAAGACACAATGCCTTGTTTTAGGTGTCAGCATTGGTTTTAGCAATCTCAATTTACACTCTAAAAAAGCCAGTAGGACAAATTCAGGTATATTGTGACATTAATTCGGACTGTTCAGCTTTTACAGCAGTATTTATTTTCTAAATTCATAGATGAAAACCAAATCGTGTTATTAAGATTAAGATTTGATCGGTCGGGAATAATTAGATAATAATTAGATTAGGTAGCTTGAGATAATTCCGTTGTAATTATTTGTCAATTTATGCATGTAGGCAGAGTTAGAACTTTTAGGATTGGTTCTATATCCTCTCTGACCAATGACAAAAATAAAGCAGTTTCTGAAAATGAAATGAAGGTGTAAAGACAACTTCTTTATTAATAATGATGATTGTCTGCTTTAAATGCATTATTTGAGCAAATTAGTTCAACCCTATGCCACTGTAGTAGAGTGTTGTTATTAATTACAGTCCAAATACATCCTCAAAGTTCATCAGTTGCTCAGTAACTTGGATGGATATTTAGGCTGTTGAGGTGGAACCATCCCCAGCTGCACAGAGTGGTCTACAAATGAAGAGAAATAGAGCGCTGTTATAAAGATCCGAAGAGGAGAAAAAGACAGGAACACCGGACACTTGTACCTCATGAGCATGTTTAACTTGACAGAGAAGGAGAGAGAGAGAGACAGACAGACAGACAGACAGACAGACAGACAGACAGACAGACAGAAAATGAGCATATAGGAGTGACAGGGGAAAAGAAAAAAGCATTCTCAATTGTTTCATTAATGTTTAAGGACACTGTATTATAATCAGGGTGTAAGTAAGGACTCCAGCAAGACTTAAGAAAGACCCACCACACCACAAACCTGAGTGAACATGTGAGAGTGGGGAGATGACATTATCCAGAGATCACAGTTCACCAAAACAATCTATATCCATGATCCCTCAAGTTTAGATTTTCTCCTTAAGAAAACAAAAGTCTTGACTAAACAAAATATTATATTGTGTGATGCTCAAACTACAATTTAACAATGATCTTAGTATTGTGATTCTTTCGGGGCTCTCTATGACTAGCATCTTAAGGTGTTACTACTTTGCTAGAAAATGCAGTTGAAACAAAGAAGAACAAAGTTTCTTTATCCATTGTATGTTCTCTTTCCTTAATGGTGTGTTTTCTATTTACTCAAAAGAATTTTAGATTTGCATTTGTGTTGTTTTTATATATTTCTGTTGCCTTCAAGTTGTTGTTAAATTGCGCATATGGAGGATTAGACAATTTAATTCTGATTTAATTTTAAATAAATCTTGGTCTGATTAAAAAAAGCCAAAATACAACCATGCATGGTATAATGTTTGTAGTTGGAGAAACTGATATTGAATATTTGTTTACCTAAAGGGTAGTCTTCAAGTAAGCATTACTCCTCTTTGCCTCTTATGATATATTCTAAGATTGAAGTTATGTTTAGTTTGTTTAGCTTTTGCTGTTGTGAATAAAATGTGGTTGTATAAACAGAAACAAGCCGATGTATTAAAAGCCAAGTTTAAGAGTTGGAGAAATTTATAACTGGGTGAAATAGGACAACAGTGACTGTCATAAGGTAGGTTTAATAGTTAATATTTTCTTATTTTAACAAGGTATTATTCACAGTTTACTCTATGAGAGGCAAAGCATGTATGCTGCTATTATTGGATTGACTGCTGCAACAAAGCATTATATCACTTGCTCAAAATTAACATTTAATATTGTGTTTCAAGAGCCACATACTCTAATGGTGTCATCCCATTAGAGCACAAAATTGATCAAACTCAAATCTGTCTGTCACTCTTGCAATGTGGTTTTAGACAAAAATGTAACAAATAATAAACATAACATTTATTAAAGATTTAACACAAAATAATTAAACACTAAAGATATACCTACACTGAAAACATCCCTGCTTCTGAATCTGAACAGCACCCCTGCAACTGACTGCTGATAAGGAAAAGCAAAAGTCTTATTATTATTAGTAGTAGTGGCAGTAGTAGTATTTATTTCGTTAATAGTAATAATAATAATAAAAAAGTATAAAAAGAATAAGTGTGTTCTGCTGAATATTGACCAAACATTGACATACAACGTTGTCATCTTTTGACATGAAAGATTTGATTTTACTAGTTGGTTTTCTTCATGTTTTCATACCTACTAAGAGAACTCCCAATTGTGGTAGTTATGTCAGGACATTAATCCATTCCATTTGTTAATGGCGGCTTAGAACTTCGGTTATCCGAGGACAAAAACCCTGAGTCCAGTGATAAAAAGAAAATGACACACTGAGTTATAGCAGATAATTTAATCCATAAAAAATGTTATGGGTGTAACAGGCCAGAGTTATGCGATAAAAATACAGGCATAATCTAAAACTGGGTAGGGTCGCTAAAATGAAAATGCAGCCACCCATATGTATTAATTAACTGGATTGCAAGTGAGTAAGCAAAACATGAGACAGTAAATTAGAATATAGTAATCAGATATCAAAAAGTTATCGAGAAAAAATTTATTTGAATTAACATTATAAACATGAATACTTTTAATTAGCTAAATACATCAATATATGTGAAATATATTTTCAGATTTTGAAATGGTAGAGTAATATTTCTACATGTTAATAATGTAATAATTCCATTTTATATCATTGATTGACCATTCATAAAACATTTATGTGAAATAAAAACTTTTTGCATTCATGATTTAACATGTTGCCAATAGGTCTGTAAGTATTGCTGGGGGCGGAGATAAAGATTGAATGAAAATATTGAATCACTCCAGCAACGTAGTCAGTGCTGCAAAACCCAAAACTAAAATAAGCAGTCATTATGGTCCACTGGTCAGAGTCCGAAAGGAGTGCCATAGAAGATCTTTGGAAGAAAATCAATGTCGATGAGATCGGGCCTCAGGCCCTGGCGAGGTAAAACTCTCTACAAAGAACTAGTAAGCTGATACGGTGTACTACATCACCCCGGAACACACTGCATGCTTTTGGGGTAATTGCACATAAATAATGCATAATTCCGTTATTCTGTCTTTGTTATTTGCGACAGAGTGCTGATTGTTTATCCATGGACTCAGCGATATTTCGGCAAATTTGGAAATCTAAACAGTGTAGCAGCAATCCTGGGAAACCCTGCGGTTGCTGCCCATGGCAAAGTGGTGCTGAATGCTTTGGACGCGGCAGTGAAGGACCTGGATGACATCAAGACGATCTACTCGAACCTGAGCCAGCTGCACTGCGAGATTCTCAATGTAGACCCTGATAATTTTAGGGTACGTCATCTCTTTCTTTAAAAAAAAAAAATATATAAATATATTGTCTAATGGATCGTTAACCGCTTTATAATCCGACATTTTCCCGCAGCTTTTGGCCGATTGTCTCACCATTGTAGTCGCGACCAAATTTGGAGATGATTTCACCCCTGAAATTCAAGCAACATGGCAGAAGTTTCTGGCAGTCGTGGTCGCTGCATTGAGCAGCCGCTACTTCTAAACTTTCCATTAAGATGGCAATTGCTTTGTATTTGTTGAAATAAGTGTACAAATAAAGATCTGATTCTGAATTGAAAGTAATCCCTTTCCTCAAAGCATACAAAAAAATAACTAATGAAATGCAGGTTTTATTATCGACTCGATGCCTTTTTGATTACATAATACTTTCATGTGATTAATTGTGAAGGAGATTGATGAAAATGATACTTTATATAATATTAACATTTTTCTTTTTATTTATAGATAGGGATGGTTTAATGGCACATAATTGAGCACAATTCACCAAGTAAACATGTAGTTTTAAAACACATGATGGTGCACCAATTTGTTAAGGGGAGTGGGAAAGTTGTCCGATGGGTTAATTGTAACACTGTTCACACCTGCAATAGCAGAGGTGCAGCAAGTAAAATTGTCTTCATGCTCTGATATCAATTTATTTTTGTAAAATACTTTTACAATGTGGGAGAAGAATTAGAATTACATTTCCTTGTAAAATTATTATATAACTACAAAATAAATACACAATTAATCACTGATATTATATAAGTGGCTATGATGAGGTTAAGTTTAATTTGTCCAGTGGATGTGAACCTTTGAAGAAAACTTTGAGGTCATACCAATATATGTACATATGCAGCATGCATGACGCAATATTGTAAGACACCATTTAATAATTTCATCTAAATGTCCTCAATAAGACTGTACTGTACAGATTTTACTCAGTGATCGCCAGTGTACATCTGATTCCCAGGAGGCCCTGGTTTACACCAATGGTGGATGGAATGCATTGGCACCATCATCTTTGAATAGATCTATTGCCCTATTATGGCAGGATGTTTTGACACCCTCATCTGAGTTACATACCTAGGTTTGGTCTGTCAAAGGAAAAAAAACAGTCTTGGTACTGTACAGGAATTGCCGACACTGCAACATCATAGATGATGTCTCACTGGTTGCTTATAAACTTGTCAGAGAGTGCTCTATTGATAAATCTGCCCTGCAATGGATTGGTGAACAGGTGACTCTGGATAAACACAAGGTATCTGTCTAAAAAAGATATTATATTGCTAAACCTTTCTTGCTTTGAGCTCAACAATATAGACCAGACAGTGGTGATTAGATCACAAGATCATTAGTTTATGTATTATGTTGCATAATTTTGCAACATAATACATAATTTTTGGGAGCACAAATTTTGGAGCACAAATTTTTCAGTTTTTTCCTTTAAAATGGCTACAAGTTCTATAAATCCAAAAGATAATAGATTCAGTAAAGATTTTTTCATCTTTACATGTTAATTCCTAGATAAAATGTTATCAGATATAAGGTGGAATTACATCTTTTTCTTCTTCTTTCGGCTGCTCCCATTAGGGGTCACCACAGTGGATCATTCGTCTCCATACCCTCCCTGTCCTCTACATCTGCCTCTTTCACACCAACTACCTGTCTTCCCTCACCACATCCATAAACTTCCTCCTTGGTCTTCCGCTTTTCCTCCTTCCTGGTGGCTCCATCCTCAGCATTCTCCTACCGATATACCCCATGTCCCTCCTCTGAACATGTCCAAAACATCTCAATCTCGCCTCCCTCACCTTGTCTCCAAAACGCCCTACATGCCCTGTCCCTCTAATAAACACGTTTCTAATTCTGTCACTCCCAACGAAAACCTCAACATCTTCAGCTCTGCTACCTCCAGCTCCAGCTACTGTCTTTTACTCAGTGCCACTGTCTCTAAACCATACAACAGAGCAGATCTCCCCACAGTCCTATAAACTTTCCCTTTCACTCTTGCAGATACCCTTCTATCACAAATCACTCCTGCTATTATTCTTTTCCACCCTCTCCACCCTGCCTGCACTCTTTTCTTCACTTCTCTAACACACTCTCCATTACTTTGCACTGTTGACCCCAGGTACCTGAACTCCTCCACCTTCTCCACCTCTTCTCCCTGCAACTGCACCACTCCACTGCCCTCTCTCTCATTCACACATGTACTCTTACTCCTACTGACTTTCATTCCCCTTCTCTCCAGCACATACCTCCACCTCTCCAGGCTCTTCTCAACCTGCTTCCTACTCTCACCACAAATCACAATATCACTTGCAAAAATCATAGTCCACTGAGACTCCTGTATGACCTCATCCGTCAATCTGTCCATCACCACTGCAAAAAGGAAAGGGCTCAGAGCCGGTCCTTGATGCAGTCCAACCTCCACCTTGAACCAGTCTGTTTTTCCTACTGCACACTTCACTGCTGTCACACTGTCCTCATACATGTCCTGCACCACCCTCACATACTTCTCTGACACACCTGACTTCCTCATACAGTACCACAGCTCCTCTCTCGGCACCCTGTCGTACGCTTTCTCTAAATCCACAAATACACAATGCAACTCCTTCTGACCTTCTCTATACTTCTCCATCAACATTCTCAAAGCAAATAATGCATCTGTGGTGCTCTTCCTCAGCATGAAACCATACTGTTGCTCACAGATGGTCACCTCTTCTCTCAGCCTGGCTTCCACTACTCTTTCCAATAACTTCATGGTGTGACTGATCAACTTAATTCCCCTGTAGTTACTGCAGGTCTGCACATCTCCCTTATTCTTAAAGATCGGTACCAGCACACTCCTACTCCATTCCTCAGGCATCTTCATAGCTGCTCTCACTTCCTCCTTACTAATCCTATCCATTTCCTGCTTCACCATCTCCACACCATCCAACCTTGTCTCTCTCTCATTTTCAACCTCTTTCTCCTTATGCTTGCCTGCACTTCCAAATTCCACCACCACGTCTCTTTGTCTTCCTTTTTATTTACAGATTTGAACCAAGTATCTTTCTAGCTGTCCACCCTATCACTTCTGCAGTAGATGCCCAATCATCCAGCATCTCTTCCCCACCACTGAGCCCCTGTCTGACCTCTTCCCTCTTCACACTATAGTTTTCCTCCTTCAGTTTCCACCATCTTATTCTTCTTTCAGTCTTCACCCTCCTCCTATTCTTCTTTACCTCCAAAACCATCCTACAGACCACCATCCGATGCTGTCTAGCTACACTGTCCCCTGCCAACACCTTACAGCCTCCAATCTCCTTCAGGTTGCATCTTCTACATAGAACATAGTCTACATGTGTGCACCTTCCCCCACTCTTATAGGTCAACCTATGCTCCTTCTTCTTCTTCTTAAAATAAATGTTTATCACTGTCATTTCCATTCTTTTAGCAAAATCTACCACAATCTGCCTTTTCACATTCCTCTACTTAAGGCCATACCTACCCTTTCTTTTATTCCTGGGTACAACTTCGACCACTTCATCTAACTCTGATGACATTTATCATCACCCCTTCAACTTCCAGCTTCACGTTCATCACCCTATTAGAAACTCTCTTCACCTCCACTACACTCTTGTTGTACTCTTCCTTCAGAATCACCCCAACACTATTTTAATTTCCATCCACACCATGAAAGAACAGTTTAACCCCCCCTCCAATGTTCCTGTCCTTACTCCCTTTCCACTTGGTCTCCTGAACACACAACATATCTACCTTTCTCCTCTCCATCATATCAGCTACCTCTCTCCCTTTACCAGTCATAGTACCAACATTTAAAATACCAACCCTAACCTCCACTCTCCTACACTTCTCCTTTTCCTGCTGTCTCTGTAGACATCTCTGTAGACAACCGGTACCCTGTTGGCTAACGATACCTGTGGTGGTCGTTGGTAACCCGGGCCTCGACCGATCCGGTAGGAAATTCTGATTCCTGATCCGCATATTTGATTTGGCACATGTTTTTACGCTGGATGTCCTTCCTAGCGCAACCCTCCCCATTTATCCGGGCTTGAGACCGGCACTAAGAGTGCACTGGCTTGTGCAACCCTAATGGCTGGGTTAAGGGGGGGAAAAAAGGGTGGAATTACATATTTTCAACAATAATTATATAATCTTGTAAATACTGAGCACACGTGATATATTTACTGTTTATTGCACTTGACATTACATCTTAACTTTAGCCTATTTTCAATTTCATAAATGGGTTAAAACTAGTTTCTATAATCCAAAGCGCTTTCAATAATGGACATTGTCCCAAAGCAGCTTTACAGAGATAAATAGGTAATGATTTTTTTATTTAAATGTTAGCGCCTATAAGTTGCAAGCCAGTGGCTTAAGAGCAAGCCATTGGTGACAGTGGCAAGAAAAAATTTGCTATGAGATAGTAAGAGGAAGGAACCTTTAAAGGAAGCAGACTCAAAAGTGAATCCATCCTCATCTGGGAGGCACCAAATGTCCATTCACTATAGTCATATAATAGCGGGCTGTTCAGAGATGGGTCCTTGAATGCAGACATGTAAATTGCATTGTCAAGTCATTGTAGCAGTCTGTGTATATTAGTTACAGTCCAAATCCATCCTCACAAGTTTCTCAGTAACTTCATGGATCTTTAGGCTGTTTATTTGAAACCATCCTCAGGTGCACAGAATGGTCTCCATTTAAGGAGAACTCAAACCAGATGTAGGGCATTGGGAAGAATCAGGCGGATCTGGAAAGAAAAAAAGGACAGGATTGGTGGTTACAGGTATCTCGGGAGCATGTTTATTAGCTGCAATGATTACACTGTAAACACTGTTGTTTACTGTTTTTTTTTTTGTCAACTAATGCAATGTTTTATGACACAACATATAGGTTGTATAACATTTGGCAAACAGTCATGTATTTGATTTTGGCTGTGGTCTGAGGATGATCTGGATGATCTGGATGACTGTCCAGTTAGAAGAGCAGCTGGGGGCAGGTAGAAAAGGCAGCACAAGACCAAAACAGTTTGAATCTCTATATTCACATAATCATCATTACTATCTGTAACTAATTAAATACTAAATAAAAATCATGTGTAAAATAATGGTCATAGTAAAAACGTTATTATTATGATGGTAAATAATAATAGAAACATGACTGCTTTTTTTCTCAAGCTTTTAGCGCACACCCAAGCGATAACCAACGCGGAACCTCCCGTGAAGTAAATGTTGAAACACGGACTGATTTAAGGGTCGGATGTTTTGCTCATGTGCGTTTCGGTGTTTGTAAACCAGTAGTATATTGCGGTAGATTCATATTGTCTTTGTGAATTAAATGTATTTATTTACATTTTGCGTTTACAAAGCGAAATTATAATGTTGAGTGCTTTGTGTACCACGTTACGGTAAAGTGCAACTCTTAAAGATTTTTCTACTGGATAAATCACTGGAAGAACATCTGCCCTCGCTGTAATGTTGGCACGAAAAGCAGAACAGATGAAGATCTTTCGTGGAATGATGTTGAGCCACGCGTTGTCAGTTGACCGATGATTAATTAATGAAACTTTTAATTTATGATTATTGGACACGTTGTTGCCCGTGTTTTTTTTTATCAGATAGAGCTTCCATAGTTGCATATTCTACAAGCTGTCATTGGTATTGTTTGGCCAAGTACATCCTAAAAGGCAATATGTATAAACAATCCTCGCTAGATTTAGATCACAAACCAACACCTAAACACGCAGAAACCACCTTTCAGAAGAATGGGGATAAAAACAGTCCGATAAGTGTTATTCTGGTTAGTTCAGGAAGTCGTGGAAACAAACTACTCTTTCGATACCCCTTCGGCGGAGTGTCTGAAAACACATCATCAACTGCAAGTAAGTGTCCTGATTTTATTTTTGTTTATTTGACTTCTTCGGTGGCAGTAAGTTTGTTTTATAGAAAATGAAGTGACATGAAGATTTTCAGTTATTAGTTGATTGACTGTTGGGCACGATAGTGATCAGTGATTGGATGTTAGGAACAATGGTGATCAGTGATTGGACGTTAGGAACAATGGTGATCAGTGATTGGATGTTAGGAACAATGGTGATCAGTGATTGGACGTTAGGAACAATGGTGATCAGTGATTGGATGTTAGGAACAATGGTGATCAGTGATTGGATGTTAGGAACAATGGTGATCGGTGATTGGATGTTAGGAACAATGGTGATCGGTGATTGGATGTTAGGAACAATGGTGATCGGTGATTGGATGTTAGGAACAATGGTGATCGGTGATTGGGTGTTAGGAACAATGGTGATCGGTGATTGGCTGTTAGGAACAATGGTGATCGGTGATTGGCTGTTAGGAACAATGGTGTTCAGTGATTGGCTGTTAGGAACAATGGTGATCAGTGATTGGATGTTAGGAACAATGGTGATCAGTGATTGGATGTTAGGAACAATGGTGATCAGTGATTCACTGTTGGTAACAAACAAATGCTCAATGATTGGTCGCTTGGTACAATGGTGATCAGTGATGGTGAAGAGAAGTGGTAGCTCAATGGATAAGATGTTGGACTTTTGATTGGAAGGTCATGGGTTAAAATCCCCCAGCACTCAGATGGGTGGACTGCTGGGCCCTTATGCAAAGCTCTTAACCCTCAATTGCTCAGCTGTATAACTCATAATTGTAAGTCTGCCAAATGCCAGAAATGTAAATGTAACTATTGAAAACAACCATGATCAGTGATTGGCTGTGTTTGATTAACGCTGATCAGTGATGACGGATTGCACAAGAACAACTCAGTCAGGCTTTACAGACCAGTAGTGCATCAACTATACTGGTTCTCTCAACTCATATACAGTGCCTTGCGAAAGTATTCGGCCCCCTTGAATTTTGCGACCTTTTGCCACATTTCAGGCTTCAAACATAAAGATATAAA
>JAAIIK010000111.1:27404-57581 GCA_014706435.1 Silurus glanis
TTTATATCTTTATGTTTGAAGCCTGAAATGTGGCAAAAGGTCGCAAAGTTCAAGGGGGCCGAATACTTTCGCAAGGCACTGTAAACAGCAGCTTTGGTTTCAGCTGAACATCTGTATTTAATGTAGGACAGTCACTACTGTCTTCTCAGAGGTTGTTATTGTTTACTGGGTTCTTAAAAAGATAAAGTTGCCCAAACAGTCACAACTCTAAAGAGTCACTGAAATAACAACACTGCTTAAGATAATAATCTGAAGGTTGAGATCAAAATTCCAGCATCTCACTGTGACTGTTGGGTCTTTGAGTCAACTATTTAACCCTTAATAACTCATTTGAATTCTGTCTTGCTTCTAATAAAAGTGTTAATGAATGTGTAAATGTCAATTTCTTGTTTGTTTGCAGCAAAACAACGAAGTCCGTATGCACTGAGGACTACTAATGATGCGACCGAGGACCAAGATGGAGATTCACGGTACTGTAAATTTTAATGCATGAACAGTGTTTGAAATTCTGTATAAGATAAACGCTGAAAGTAGTCTGGGGCTGTTTTTGCAACTTTATAATTTATTCTCGAACATTTTTGGTGATCATTCCAATCTAATAGAACAAGATTTATTCGATATTTTAAATTCCCTCAAGATGTAGTCTATAAATGTCAGAAGGAAAGATGAAAATGTGGTCAAAAGACAAATGTAAATAAGACCCATGAAATCACAAGAAGTTTTGTCATTTTTAGTATGAATATGGTTTCAAAGCGAAATATCTTGCAGATGAATCCCTGTTGTGTTATCTGACCAGGCTTTTCTGCAGGTTTTTAATGCCACGATACACAGCACCTCTCTCTCGAGAACTATGATGGTTTAAGATAACTCATTGATTATTTTTTATTATCTGCTGCATGCCTCACAGCACCTGCAAACATTGCAGAACATGCCTGGCCAATGGAAACACTCTAGGAAATGGTTTAATGTCATATCCTGCACCAAATTCCCCGCAATAGTATTTTAATGAGAGCATTTGGATTTTTTTATTTTCTTAGCCCTGCATCATTAAATATCGCCCAGTGTCTTATGTTGTGTTTATGGGAAGAGGGTTTATATTTATATAAAAAAATTATTCCTATGCTTTTAGTCACAGCCAAACTCACAGTGACCGCAGCTCTGTGCATAGAAGATTGTAACAGCTTTAAATAATTATAGTTATATCCATCCCAACATACAGGAAAACAGTTTAACTTGGTGAGGAACTGCTTTTTTTTCCCTGTGTGTTTCCTATTTACACTATATTGCCAAAAGTATTGGGACACCTGACCTTTCTTGCTATATGTGGTTCTTTTCCGAACTGTTACCACAAAGCTGGAGGCACTCAATTGTACAGGACGTCTTTAGATGCGCGATAATAAAATGTTGCATTCATTTGAACTTGGAAACCCAAAACCTGTTCCAGCATGGCAGTGCCCCTGTGCACCAAGTGAGCTCCTTGAAGATCTGGTTTACATGCTTTAGAGAGGAAGATCTTGCTGCTTTAGAGCTCTGATCTCATCCCTACTGAACACCTTTGGGATGAATGTGAATGCTGACTGCATCCCAGGTCTCCTCACCTCACCTACATCAGTATCTGCCTTTCGTAATCCCCTTGTGGGTGATGAACACAAATATCCATAAGCACACTCCAAAATCTAGTGGAACATCTTCTCAGAAGAGTGGAGGGAATTATAAGAGCAAATTGGGAGTAAATGTGGAATGCAATGCTGAAAAATCACATACCGTACTGATGACCAGGTGACCCAATACTTTTGGCAATAAAGTGTATATACACTTTTATTAAACTGCTTAATTGAATAATTATGCATTATTTAAGCTACTTCTGGATACCAAACAGAATTGAGCCCATTTCGACTCTGATCCCTCTAGTAGGTCTCGTGTACTATAGTAATGCGCTATAGTAGCACTCAATTCCTTGTTCTTTTAGCAGCATTAAATCATGACTAAAATCGTTTTTTTCCCCTAGTACTAGTACTTTAATAACATGACTTGCCCATGTGTATTTATTTATTTTAAAGTAAGACTTTATTTTCGCTTTTGAATGAAAAAAGTGCACTCTTTTTTTTAGGATGGACTACAACGTTTTATCATCTGTAAAGTTGCTGGTTGTAGCTGATGTCATTAATTTGTGTTCGGTGTGTCGCATTTATGAAAGCCTGTAATGCTGTTTAAATTCTTGCATCGTCATAACCTGCTGAGCTGAATTTTTACTTATGAGAAAACTGAGCTGAGTCACGTTCCTTGCAGAAAGTAAACAAAGCTCAGTCTTCTGGAATCGAACCAAATGTAACTAACGGACAAATAAGATAAGCACCAGTTTGTGTTTAGCTGAAAGAATTTCCAAAATAGACCAGGATAAAACCAATAATGACGTGTATCCTAATTGCGAATTGGACACAATTTAATTTTGGTTAGGCGCAAAATTAAGAAATAATTCAATTTCATTTCTATTCTATTTCACGCTTCATCTTTGAATGCGAGTGTCATTTTTGTTTGTATTTAAATACACTGAAGAAAATGGCAAGTGTTAAGTTTTACTGTTTGGACATAATTTCATTTCTATTAATTATTGATTATGCCTTAGGTAGTAATTAGCACATTATTATTTATAAGTATTAGTTTTATTCATGATGTTCGATGACTGGCGTAGAGAGCCTGGGCATTTTTATATTTTAAAAACTTTAGTCACACCACATATTCATATATATATTTTTAACATCTTTGTCACCTTGTTTGCTTCCATTTTCTTTTTCTCCCCCTGTACTTTTTTATGGCCATATTCCCCTTTCAGAGAACAAACTCCATTAACTGATGAACAGTTGGTAGCAGGGTAAGATGAACTCATTTTAAACCACATTTCCTTTTTCTTCCCTAGAACACCCAGCTTTCTTTCTTAATTTCTCTCTGTTTCCATTTTGCCATTCAGTTACACACTGTAATGTGTCTCAACGCAGGTGTCCTAAAGATCAGTCACTTAATTTAGAAATCACGGGGTATAATTATGGTTGATGTTAATCGATTTACACATCACAAGGTCAGTTGTGTGTTGAATATTTTTATTGATTGATCAAATATCAATAAAATGTATTGAAATGATTTGCCTTGATGTTTAGTTTTGGGTTCATGTAATTCGAAGTGATTTAAATATTTCAACTTTAAGCATGCAATGTAACCAAAACAATGCTCGCGATCCATGTATATATTCAACAAATACAAGCATCTGTTTCTAATCATTCTTTCTGGCGAAATCAATTTAACAGTTTGAGGTAAAAAAAAAAAATAATAATTCACCACTGAATCTCCTCTTTATGTATGTTTTTAATGGATAAATCACGAGCAACATCACAGGATGTGTTCCGATTAGTGTTTCTTCTCTTGTTATCAAACCTTTTATTCTCAGCCACATTCATTTAATTTGAATGTGTTTCCTCTATATGCCTTATTGCTAAACAGTTTGTTAGACAATCAGCTTGTGTTTGTTGAATGGGAACTGAATTTTTAAGATCCACTCCTGTTGTTTGGTCTGCTGATTCCTTCTCGAATTTATTCTGCCTTTTGTTTCTACTTTGAAGATTCTCTGATAACATTCTTGCCACCATCTTGGCCACCAAGTCAGATATGTGCGGCAAAAAGTTTGAGCTGAAGATCGATAATGTTCGATTTGTGGGACATCCTACACTCCTTCAGCCACCAAACACTATTCAGGTTAGACAAATTACACAGAAATATTATTCAACACATCATAATGGACAAGATGACTTTTTGGCTTAAGAGCCCCACCTACTGGCTGAAGTTGTTACAGTTCATTCTGCCTGTTAATAGAGTCAATAATAAATACAGTTGGAGAGTAGCTTTAAATATTTCATTCATTATACATTTTAATTAGGTTATGTCTGTTTGTATGCATATATATTAACAAGAGGTCATGTACATTTTAATAAGCATTTGCTCTGAAATTTATAAAAGCTTTTACTCCTTTGGCTGTATGGTTTTGTTCATTGTTCAAATGGAAGATAAAAGAATAATGGAAAAAATCTCTACATATGATCTGCAACATTTTAGATCTGAAATATGATTCAAATACAATTTAGTTGAATTCGGTCTGTCCGCATTCCAATTTATTATTTTAAAAAGAGAAATATGTCTTTTTTTTATTCAATCAAATTTTGATCTACATATACGGACAGAGTTTTGTTAACTGAAATGATGCCCCTAATATAATTAGCATGCTTGATTGATATTTTATCCTAAAAAGTTCATTAATGAATTCTACATTTAACATCAGAGTGTAACACTGTTTATTGCAAAAACAAATTTCTTGTGATTTTTTTTTATTTTTTGTAGGTTTCCAAAACAGACCCTTCACCAAAAAGAGAAATGCCGACCATGATCTTGTTTAGTGTTGTGTTCGCGTTAAGGGTAAGAAAATGCTGACATTTCATGACACGATATTTTTTTTTTTAATCATGTATTAGAAGATGAAGTGAATCAGCTATTTGAAATTAAGTAGGAGTTTACATCCTCATTAAGGGAGTGGGCTCTGATAAGCACCTGGTCACCTGTCTATCAGAACTCCACTCTTTGCTTAGTCACACTGCCCCGCCCTCACACATCTCCACCGTCAAACTTTGGCTCAGCACAAAACAGTGCTTAGTCAACTCTCACAGCCGCTCATATCTGACCACTCCATAACCCACGTCCCCTCCCTCAGACTTCACTCGAGGTCCAACCGTGACTCAGCAGGAACACCCCACGTCTGCTTGCTTCAATTATACTCAAGGTTTTATATAATAAAAAAAAAAAAAGGAAAAGAAATTGGTACATATTTTGGATGATTGTATAATGTAATACACATCTTTAAATGAATAGTGTTCACACATATACTATTATAAAAAAAAAAAAAAAAACTTTATGGTATGAAAGGAGTGTTTTTCAATACATTGGTTCTGCTGGTTTTACTAGCAAATAGTTTCTTATTCATAAAATATCCATAAAACCAAATATTCTCATTAAAGTCGAATCCCTTTGGAAAATTATAAACAAAGAAGCTGCTATTCCTCGATTCAAGGAAATATTTTACATCTGAGATATTCTGGTACGTGTGGAAAAATATTAATACTTTTTTTTTTATTTTTTATAAGAATTGAAGTAGCCGTCGCATGTGCAGTACAACTGCATCAATAAATTTGCACTCTGAACCTCGAATAATCTTACAATTAATATAAACAATTTTTGTAAAACGACAGGGAAACGTTGGTCATAACATTGCACATAATTAGAATACATTTTATAACATAATAAAATAATAGCATTAATTCACATGTTCCACTCTAACTATAGGAGAAAGTGCACATTGTTGTAGTAACAGAAAATCGTTGTAAATAGTTTTTTTTAATGCCATTTTTATTAACACTCCAGCGAAATGGTGGGAAAATATTAAATATGTTAATTGACAATGTCCTGTTTGCTTCATATGTTCGCAAATTAATGCTCAATTAAAGTGTTTAAAATATCAATTGTATGTACCGTAATTTCCGGACTATTAAGCGCACCCAAATATAAGCCGCACCCACTGATTTTTACAAAGATTTTTATTTTGGACATAAATACGCCGCACCTGTCTATAAGCCGCAGGTGTCTACACTGAAACTAATGAACTTTACACAGGCTTTAATGAAAGACAGTGTCTGTTACACGGCTTGTATCTAAACAGTAGCCTACCAAGAAAGTCATTGTTCACTGTCTTCCTCCTTCCTTTCATAACAGTTTCTCTCGGGAGTTTATCTTTTGGTATCATTGTGTGTTTAAAAATCACCATCGGTGAAGCTTTTCTCCCGATGCCGTGCAGCTCAGAACACAGGTGAAGTGCGTTTTTTCATGCCCGGTTGTTTTCAGCGTGACGAATGATTCGCATTTCCTGTAGACAGTCCGAGTGAGCGGCAGGTCAAACGTCAGAGGAACCTCATCCATATTTATGATGTGGTGCGGCCCGATTCAGTGGGAGCGCATCTGATTTAATATAAAGAGCTTCATTGGTTCACCTGAACCGTTCGGCTATTTCATTGGTCTAATGTTATGGGGCTCAGTTTTTTATTTTGAAGTTTGTGAAACCGGGAAAAACCCTGGAAAAATCCACATATTAGCCGCTTCGTTGTTTAAGGCGCAGGGTTCAAAGCGTGGGGAAAAAGTGGCGGCTTATAGTCCGGAAAATACGGTACAGAAGAGAAATTGAGAAATGGCGGTTCAAATATTCGAAAGGTTTACTGTAAAAAAATCAAATGACACAGAAAAAGGTTCCACAAGTCGTGTTTTAATTTGGACGTGACATAAACGTAAAATCCACCGTTGCATATTTGGCAAAATGAACATTAAATTGATATGAGTAAATAAACGAATACAATAGAATTCGTTCATGCTTCGGAATAAACGTGGCCCTCTGTATCTCCACAATAATGCACGCTTTCCTATTTGTTACTCGTGTTATAGTTTTATTGGCTGATAGATGCATGTGTGAAAGAATATTTTTATTCTTAAAAAGATTTTGTTTAATTATTGCTCCTTTTGAAGCACAAGTCTGAGAATAGGGACTTTATATCCAGAACATTTGCAGCATATATGAAATAGTAATTCAGGAGGCATCTGGAGATTAGATTGACCCATATCATATTATACAATATTCATTTTTAAGTTGTCTTAAAATGTTGCCTTTTCCCTGGAGAGAAATCAACTTTGTGATCGTAAATGACTTCAGTATGTTTGTATGTATTTTTGTATGGCTGCAAATGTACCCAATGCAAAATACGGAAGGGCTTCAGTGCCTTAGGCCTGTTTTATGACTCGAGGTTCACTTATTAAAATTGATTGGATAATGTATTCTGCTACCTACCGCAGGCCAATGCCGAGCCGTCGGTGATCAGTTGCATGCACAACCTGTCAAGGCGCATCGCCATCGCCCTGCAGCACGAGGAACGACGCTGCCAATACCTCACCAGAGAGGCCAAACTCATGCTGGCTGTGCAAGATGAACTCACGACCATGACTGAGAGTGAGGATTTTCATCATATAAAACACATTTCCATTCTATTTCCCAGCCCTTTACCTACCTGCTATTAGTGACTGTGTGAAAGGATAAATTAGAGAGAAATCTGGGGCATAAAAAGTGCTCGAATATCACACGGGCCTTTTCCTGTTCACAATTACAGCAGATGGCACTCTGCAGTCTCCCTTTCGACACATTCTTCCCAAGTGCAAACTGGCAAGTGACCTAAAAGAGGCTTATGACAGGTAGGCATTATTCTTTTCTTTTTTCTTTCCTACATTTTGCATTTTAGTAACATCTCACAGCACATAACATGTACAGCAGAAAGATATTTGTGAAGGCATTTTCTTGCGTGCTTTATACCAGCCTGTGCACAACTGGAGTGGTGCGACTTCACATCAACAGCTGGCTGGAGGTCAGCTTCTGTCTGCCACACAAGATTCATCGTATAGGAGGGAACCACATTTCCCCAGAAGCTTTGGAACGCAGCCTTAAGGCCATTCGGTGAGACTATATTTTCTATTGTGTGTACACAGCGTCGTCAGAAAGGTGCAGAATGCACCCCCTAGTGGACAAAACCTGTTTCTACACTATGCCCATTCTAAATCTTGCTCATTTTTTTTTATTTAGGCCTTTCATCAGTGCAGTACAGTGTAACGTTTAATTAATACCCCTACACACACACACACACACACACACACACACACACACACACACACACTAAGTTAATAGGTGCCTGTGATAAACTCCATTTTCTTTAATATGTTCTGTTTAAAATGACATTCTCAATAAAAGTTTTTTTTCTTGTATACAAATCAAATTTTTCTTCAAATGCAGCTAAAGCATTTTATAAATACTAAAAATCCTCATCCTTGTAGTCTTCAGGAACTGACTAGTCTTTGACCACTTCCCTTTTCTGTATAACATAAATGAGGTTACACATCTAAAATCCATTTCATCCCACACTATAAAAAAGAAGCATTTATTAAAACGGACGATACGGATTTTCTTTTACTTTCACACATCAGGTAACAAAAATAAACATATCCTTTTAGAGAAGAATGTTAACCACGGCGATAGTATCTGTCTTTAGATAGGAACTCATTATTGAAACCTTAAGAAACATGTCTAAATAAAAACAGTATTTTAAGTAAAACTATACAATGATATGTTTACATTTAATTTATTAAGAGTATTTTTGGAGCTGACTTTATCTGCAGATATAAATATAATGTCCCTATAGGCCGTACCATGCCCTGCTGCTGCTGGACAATGAGAAAGCTCTGCTGGACCAACTTCCCCTTGATTGCTCTCCTGCTCTGTTGCGACTTGTCAAGATCTGTTCAGCTATGAAGAACCTGCAGCAGTTGGCACAAGATGCTGATCTTGCTCTCCTGCAGGTAACAAAGCACCGTTTAGTTATTTATAGTTAAAGCATACTCAAATTTATTACGAGATATTTATTTATTGGGTGACTTGGATATTAATGAGTTATTTTGATGCATTTATCAACCTGATAAAAAAATATAGAAAAATAAATTACTAGCAAAAAAAAGCAAAAAGAAATAAGCACAAAAATAAAAAGCTAATTTTTCTATATTTAGTTGCCTCTAAATATAGAAAGAAAAAAATGTACATTTAATTACTTTTTACATCAAATGAAACTGCATTAATCTAAATATGATGCAGTACAACTCAGAGATTAAGAGAGAATTAGCACTGGGCATAAGGACTATGCAAACAAAAGTATAATCTTGGTCATATGCTGCCATCTAGTGGACGCCGTTGATAAAAGCATGTAATGTATTATTTTGGGGAACGAGAGGGGCCAAATCTTTTAACAAGAAGGGACTTCTATTAAAATATGAAACAGGTACCACAGAGCCCTCATGACTATCAGTCAACTGTAGTAAAATAATTACTTGAATTCAGTTGATTTTGATTTGTATAGCTCTTTTAACAATGGACATGTACAGTGATTATAAAGTTGTATAAAATAATGTATAGGTTTGTTCCTTATGATTGAAAGTTTATCAGTTATGAAAGAGCCAGTGGAGAATTTAGCAAGGAAATACTCTCTGAGATGGAATTAGGAAGAAACCTTGAGAGGAACCAGACTCCGAAGGGAACCCGTCCTCATCTGGGTGGCACTGAATGTCAAATCTTTACAGTTCGATCATTGTTAATGTGTCCTGTTCAGTGATTGATGCTTAAATGCAAACCTGTTCATGCAACCTGTGGTCCTGAGCCCTTGTAATAAACTGTAGATATTAATTGTTAAATTTTTTCAAATTTTTGTTTTATATTACTTACTCAAATCTGTAAAATAATATTTTTGCTATTTATTGAAGCTTTTCATATTGTTTAAAGCTTTTTATTCCCAAAAAGTTGTAATTTCACTACTGTAAAATAAAAATTAAATATTAATATTGTTTTTATTTTATTCACTTACCATACTTTTTTTTTCTTCTCAAAAGAAGGTAATTTAAAAAAAGAGAAGAAAAAAGGTTACTTCTTTGTATCAGTAGAAAAATCATGGAACGCTACTTAATTTGTATTTTAGAAGTTATTTTTCTTTAGGCTTGTGAACAAAGGTAATCTGTTCCCTGGCTTTGTGCTGCTTTGACAGGTCTTTCAGATAGCTGCCCAGTTGGTATACTGGGGTAAAGCCATCATTGTGTATCCGCTCTGTGAGAACAACGTATACATGCTGTCTCCACATGCTAATATATTTCTGTGAGTGTAACCTTCCTCACCCTGTTTCTACCCTGTGCAAAAAAAATAATATTTCTAAGAAAATGCTATTTCCCAACTCAATTATAACGTGCATGATCATATCTTCTCAGGTACTCTCCACTGGCAAAGCAGTTTTCCCAGCAGTTCCCTGGTTATGACCTGCCATCCATGTTGGCCAAGTTTTCTTTACCTGTATCTCTGTCCGAGTTTAGGAACCCACTGGATGCTTCCGTACATGAGGTTAGTATTGCATGGTGCATGCATGATTCTCATGATCATTTATCATTCGTTTGGCAAAAAAAGCTGAGATGACCTGCAAAGCAATGTAGGTTAAATATTATAGTAGTATTAAAAGTATAAAAGTATTTTGAGAACTTCTAAGCATCCTTCCTACATCTTGCATATTAGATTAGATTCAACTTTATTGTCATTACGCATGTACAAGTACAAGCCAACGAAATGCAGTTCTAGTAGCTGCATTCTAGTAGCTGCAGCCATATGCTACTGTGACCACCTGGTGGGTACTGAGGAAAAAAGACAGGGGAGGCAGGTTTCGCAAGAGTGTGTCTCGGAAGGGTTCCCCCTTAAAATAGACCCAGATTAATCTCACACATTTCTCCTCTGGGATTCTTTCTTCTGTTCCCAATCAGCACTTGAGCATACGTCTGCCTTCACAGCTACTTCCTAGCATCCTGGTTGTTGTCTTGCTTGCTTATCCAAACACACACACACATTAAATAGAAGATTGCGGTGCTTTGGGAATACTATTGATTGTTTACGTTGTGTTATTAGCTTGTCTGAGGTATAACGTGTTAAAGTGCGTGTCTCGTTGCACAGGCGCAGTTGATCCAAATGGTTGTATGGATGCTGCAGAGGCGGCTGCTGATCCAGCTTCACACCTACGCATGCCTGCTTGTGCCACCCAACGAAGACCAGCCTTTTCCGCTGGAGGAAGAGGTGTCAGCGATGAACCGTATGGCCGGACGCAGCCTCAGCACGCCCACCACGCTCAGTTTTGGCTCCCCAAGTAACAGCTTCAGTTCATTACGGCCGTGTATAATCAGTGTAACTCGATTCCCATCTCCAGAAGACTAATCGGTCCTGTTCCTCCTTCTCTGTCTCTAGCCAGCAGCGATGACATGACACTGACAAGCCCCAGCATGGACAACTCCAGTGCTGAGCTCCTGACAGGAGGAGACTCTCCACTCAATAAGAGAATGACTGAGACCCTGTTGGCCAGTCTGACCGAACACGAGCGCCATGCTATCCTTAGCGTACCGGCTGCGCAAAACCCCGATGACCTGCGCATGTTTGCTCGGTAATTTAAACAGTGTTATGATACATTTTGTTTACATGGTTGTTTTTCATAATCTCTGGGTGTTTTAAATGATATATATATATATATATATATACGTGTTTTTATTATTATTATTATTATTTTTATTTTATTTATTTTTTTATTTTTTTATTTTTTTTAAGCAAAAATCATGAAAGCTGCAAGGTGGAAGTCAAGTTTATTTCTATAGCGCTTTTCACAACAGGTTGTCTCAAAGCAGCTTAACAGAATTTTAAGAGTTATGGTGAAAGGTGTGTATTTATTCCTGATGAGCAGCCATGGCGACTTAGGCAAGGAAAAACTCCCTTAGGTTACATGAGGAAGAAACCTTGAGAGGAACCAGACTCAAAAGAGGAACCCATCCTCATTTGGGTGAAATATCTATGAAGTGTGTATATATGAAATGTATGAATGTTATACACCGCCATTGAAAAGATTGGAATCCCTCAAGTCCATTTTACACAATGCTTCCAGAAGCATCATCCCAAAATATGTAGATAGAACAGATCTGGTCCAAGTGCTTCCACAACAGGTTAATAATATAAGAATATAGTTGGGTTAATGGAATCTGGTGATTCTGCTGGCTGACGACTTCTATAAATAGATCTTGAGTAGTGTTTTGACTTATTGCTATATTCATCATTCATTCATTCATTTTCTCCCGCTTATCCGTAAATCGGGTCGCGGGGGCAGCAGTCTAAGCGGGCCCCCGCCTTCGACTGCTGCCCAATCCTCACAGCACCGTCCCTTACGGTCCCTCCTGCAGGTGGTGAGCCCACGGGAAGGCGGCCCCACGTCACTCCGACGTCACGGACCTTGATATTTCCCTCGTAAGGGACCCCCGGAGCATAGAGGGTTAAGGGCCTTGCTCAAGGGCCCAAGAGTGGCAGCTTGGCGATACCGGGGCTTGAACCCCCGACCTTCCGATCGGCAACCCAGTGCCTTAACCGCTGGAGCCACCACTCCCCCCTTATTATTGCTATATTGTAGAATGAAATTGGCTTCAATCAAGCACCTTCTACAGGGGCTTGTGTCTGCATGGAGTTTTTGCTAAATTTCTCATTTTACCTGCACCAAAGCACTACAGACATTTCTTGCACCACTGTTGATGCTATGAAGTACTCCTCCAGCATCTTTTAATTACCACTGTTTGTTTACTTATTTTAACTTTCTATTTATTGTCCCATATCATTTTTCTCTTCGAAACTCTGCCTATAAGGCCAGTATCCGAGAGTCAACTCCTCAGTACTGAAGATGAAGTTGATGTTTTGTGGGTGCTATATAATAATTCTGATAGCTTAGGACATGAAGTGTGCGTCTGTCGAATTATAAACTCCAGTGTATTTATCCTCCTGCACAGTTATGCACAGGGGCCTCCCACTCCTTGTCTCTCCTGATTGGAGAGAGCTTGCGTGGTCTCGTGAAGGGAGTAGTGCGTAATTGTTTTCTAATTTCTTGAGTTTTACTGCATACAGAAGCTTTTATTGCTCAAAACACTCAATAGACTGAATAGTTTCTAAAGAAAGCTCCTGTTTTTCTGGCCATATTGAGACCCTAATCAAGCAGAGACCCTAATAAGTAGCTCAAAGGCGGCCAGAATTTTTGCATTTTAAGCACCACACTGCACAGAATGGTTTACTAATAATGAATTAAATAATTTAAAATAAATCATTTTTAAGCTAAAGAAATATATCCATGAAATTGCTGAAATTGGCCATTTTTTGTTGCTGATTATATTCCATTAAAAATAATTTCCCTGTATAATGTTCATTCATAACACTAGCAATGTCTAGAGGGTATTTCTGATCGAGCTAATAGATTTTTCTTTTCGATAAAAAAAATAAAATAATAATAATTGTGAAGCGATTCCAAATGGTGGAATGTTCAGTTACTTTAAACAGAATTTCTTTTATTAGTTATTAAAATAAAATATTTCTCACCAAAAGGTGACATTTGTTCAGCAAAAATACAAACTTTGTTCTCTGGATTGTCCTCTGCAGATTGCTACACTACTTTAGAGGGCATCACCACCTGGAGGAGATCATGTACAATGAGAACATGCGTCGCTCTCAGCTGAAGACTCTCTTTGACAAGTTCCGCAGTGTCTTAGTGGTTACTAACCACGAGGACCCCGTCATCTCGCTGTTCCAGACACCACCCGAGTAGCACAAGTCAAGTGCCGTCTCCACCCTTCTACACCAAAGTTGCTCGCATGCTGGCTGTACTACTGATCATTTGTTGGCTTTACATGAGATCCTAACACACTGTTAAAAGGAAGAAATTCTGGACACAAGATATGCCTGAAATACTGTATGTAGCTTTTCAAAGATGAGATATTTTGCCTTTGTCTCAGACCATGTGTGTGTTTTTTTTTTTTATGGTTATGGTTGAATCATTAATTGTAAATCCTACTGTATGGAGTGTCATTGGACACCCATACAACGAATAGTTAGTTTTCATTCCTGTAAGGGGATGAGGGTGATCCCTGAAGTGATAAATCATTCTGTCAAACAAACAGGATAAAAAAAAAAAAATATGGCACCATAATGATCATTCCAGACCAGTATACCAGGGACCCCACGGTTTCCTGTATGCATAAAACAGAACGTGGGTAAGAAAAGGTAAAGGGTGCAAATGCTAAGATTTCCTATAGATCTCTGAAATCACTAAGCACAAGACCCATTCCTTGGCCTAGAGATTTATTACAAAAACACTTCATCTCTTTGGCTTCCACATGTGCTAATGCTTCTGGACTGCTCCTGTCATGGCAACACAACAAATTTTGTAATACATCATAACAACACGTGGTAATCCATCCTTCAATCTTAGCGTCACAGGACTCATGAACTCCTTATTGCATGCTCTCAGCCGCTCTGTCCACCACACTAACACAACGGTGACCTCGCAGGTAAAAGCGGAGCGGTTTAGTGGCCCATTCTCCATGTGAATCGATTCCAATCCGAGAGGCTGAAACCACGTCTCTTTCTCCAGACGTAGCCCATTCTGTGTCCATCTCCAGCCACACATCGGCATCTGAGGCCAGGTCTCTTCGGTCGAAGCGGCGCTGGATGTCTAGGGCCTGGCACAGCTTAGACGGACCATTACATAATTCTTTGTCCTTCAATGTCTTGGCGCCTTCTTTACGCTTGGATGCCCGCAGCCTCCTCATGGCATCATGACCCTCGAGGGGCTCCAGTGAACGTAACAGCACGGCTGCCCCTTCCCCTACAAACGCACAGGCAAGCAGCAGTTAATGTGATTATCTATTCTCAAGGTGAAACGAGGATACATCATTACCACCAAGACGTCCTTTAATGAAACATTCACAATACTACAAGCATCGATAGAGTGCACCGAATGAACCTCACTCTGTATTTCTGAAATGGCACGATCCTTTTTTCACATCAACAAGCAAGAATCCTTACCCTGGCTGGAGATGTTCATGCAGAGATAGATGCCATAAATAGAGTAGACATATACGGTGCCAGGCTTCATGAACATGGCTGTGTTTCTTTCTGTGCGCTTGCCACCAGCCGAGTGTGATGCCTTGTCATCGCCGCCCAAGTAAGCCTCTGTCTCCACCACCCTGCCTCTCAGCTCTGTGCCGTCAGAATGCCTGCGCACCAGCACCTTCAAAACGTATATCACATTTAAAACATACGCTTAGTTAACGGTCCAGTCATTTAAGCATGTGCAAGCTCATTGTCAGCAGGTGGTGCAACTGTACAATGAAGCTGCCATGTCCAAATTATGCCATCTTTGATTACACCTTTACAGCTATCAATTGCTATGGACAATAGTACTGACTTTATAGAAAGTTCCCTAATATTAAGGGTAACTGATACTTCTGATTATGTACATTCTACCAAATCTGCACTTTTCCTGCCTGGATTATATTTTAACATGTAGAACAGAATTGTGTGTTTAAATGCTAATTAAACTGAAGCACTTTGACACAAGAGCCACTTAATTCTGCTGAATGCAGATGATAAATTCTTTTTCTGTGAGGAATGTTATGATTTCTAATTCTATGCAAGCATCTCCACACAGTGTCCTGAAATGCAAACCATGTATGAGCTATTTCATACCGAAATGAAATAAGCAATCTGGAATGATGTCATGGCATTTTGTGTAATAGGGTGTGTGTGTGTTTGGGTGAGTGTATGAGCTAACTAGTCGAGTGAATAAAAGGTCCTTCCTCTCTGGCTGTAAAGAATGCACGGTCACATATTACAGAGGGGTGTGGGGGTCTGACGCTTCTACATCAGGCCGGATACCCTTTAACGTAATTGCTTTCATATGTCTCACTCACCCATGCTCTTTCAGTTTCCAAGCAGCCTTAAATTACAAACATGGGCATATCTCCAAACAGAGTTGCCCTCAATGGAAACTTGTGCTACTGATTACCAATTTGTTTAGCATTTTTGCATAAATAGTCTGATGATTTGTCTGGAATTGTTGTTTTATGGCTCCTGTGAATGGAAATAAACACTGAAATCCTGCCTCCAAATTGTGTACATATGAGGCAAGTAGTTAGGGCAGTAGTCTATTCTTTTAATCATATAATTACAGACAAGGAAGAACTTCCATAACATGCTGAGTCAGAACTGCTCAGTATTTAGAAAAAGCACAAAAGGACTAGCATATGGCTACACATTTGTTGCATATCATTGAATATTTTTTAATACATTTGGCAGATTCAAATCAAATTGATTTTATTTGTATAGCACTTTCACAATGGACATTTTCCTGAAGCAGCTTTACAAAAATAAATAGGTTACAATAGGTTATCCCTAATGATTGAGCCAGTGGTGACAGTGGCAAGAAAAAAATCTTCCTGGGATGATAAAAGAAGAAACCTTGAGAGAAAAAAAGCCTCAACTGTGCAAATTGCAATTCTAAGCTATTATAGTAGACTGTTTATATTTAATTCTGTCTGGTTTGGTTCAGCTACCAAATCAGACATCAAAGGACTACATCGGACAGCCAGGACTGCTAAGAGGATTATTGGTGCCCCACTGCCCAACCTCCAAGATCTTCACACCTCCAGAGTGAGGAAAAAGGCTAAGAAAATTACTTTGGACCCCACACACCCGGCCCACTCTCTCGTTGCACCGTCCACCAGAACATCCAGGCACACAGGCTATACTCAATGCGATACAGTTACAATATTCATAACTATACATTGTCCATCATAACTGACATTTTTTTTTTTTTACATAAAATCCGAATGTACATTTGTAAGCTGCACACTTGTAAATAACCTGTACATTTATTTAAACAATTTTTCTCACTGTATATAGTGCATTATTTAAATGTCTGTTTTTCTTATATTTTGTTATATACCATATATACTTTCTCCTGCACTGGAAGCTCCTGTCGCCAAGTCAAATTCCTTGTGTGTGTAAACGTTCATGATAATAAAACTATTTCTGATTCTGATATTTATAACAGTCCAAATCCATCCTTACTAGTATATTCATAGTATATTACATATACATACAATGTATTATTAGTAGCGATCAAGATGTTTCTGAATGAAATATTTTAGAACATATACATCTTTGACATTCGTGTAGGCCTCAGATTTTATTCAGGCAATGTTCCACATATACGTCGTCTAATACCACAGTAAATAGTACCGTAAAAAATAAAAATAAAAACCCCATCTTTCTGACAAAAAACAACCGAGGTGCACAATAAATAATTTCCCCTGACATTTATCCTTTCGATCAATCAATTCCATTGGCATCAATAAAGTGATTTTATTTTTTATTTTTTTTATAAAAGACAGAAGAATGATCTTGTCTTATAAGTCAAGTTTCATTATTCAGAAATCTTTTGTGTACGTCTCCTTCATATCTTCATCAAATTCAGAGACTCAGGTGAGACAAGACTAGTTGGCATTTTGTGCTGTATAGATTTCATTTACTTTGTACTTTGACTGATGCAGTATAACTTGTAATAATAATAATAATAATAATAATAATAATAATAAATCTTACCCATGAGGATAAATATTTGTGTACCATTTTAAAATTAAAACTTATTAAACTATAATCACTTCCTAATGTTTAAAGAGTGTTATTAATAAGTTCACTGCTTACCTTACCCAAAAGGGCTTTGGCCAAATCAACACATGGCTGGTTAAAGAAGTCGAATCTCAATCTAACTCCAGTATCAGCTTTACTGGGAAAATACTGACTGCAGGTCGGATCCTGATCCCTGCCCTGGTGGTCTCTGTCTGCAACATCTGGCAGCTGGAGTCGCTTCTTTACCGTTTCACATACATTAGTCTTTGACAATAACTTCCTCTTGTTTGTCGTCATTATCCTATTATTATTATTGTTGTTGTTGTTATTATTATTATTATTATTATTACTTCATTTAAAAAAAAAACACCACACTACCAGACTAACTCATGCTGCTCATTTTATTGTAATATCTACACTTCCTCTACAGTGACTTATCTCTTTATGTCTTTTTTTGACATGTTTTTATCCTTATAATGTCTGTATTTGAATGTCACAATGTTTCCGACTCCTGCCTACACCACGTGGTTTTCTTTCCCCTTAACCGTGATGAATTGTGGGATTGTTAAAGGGACCGCGACACCACGTGCACGCGCACACACACACACACACACACACACACACACACACGCTGTGTCTTACAGTCGTGTCTATGTAGTCTTTTACAGTGAGGTCTCTAATACTTCTTGGTCTGATCTAAAAGATTGCAAAGGATAATTAGGTTTAAAGACATAATTTGCCATTATAATAATGATGACATAAAATGGGGCACATGGATTTAGGGGGTTACGCAGGTTTGCCTCACACTTCTATGGTTGATGGATGCGTAAATCCTGCCTCTGCCTTGTGTGCATACATTCAGCATGTTCTCCCTGCGATTTGAGGGGTTTCTTCCATGTACGATGTTGTATGATCAAATCCCAACAGCACCGAGCTTGAGGAAGGCCCTTAAACCTCAACTGCTTAAACACACACACACACACACACACACACACACACACAGACAGACAGACAGACAGACAGACAGATAGATAGATAGATAGATAGATAGATATCAGAATCAGGTTTATTGGCCAAGTGTGTTGACACACACAAGGAATTTGGTTCCAGCTGTTTGTGACTCTCAAAAGTACAGACATAAATGAAACCTATACATGACAAAACAGACAAGACAAGACAAAAACAGACTATACAAGACAATACAGACAATATAAGACAGTATAGACAGTGTGGGTAATAAATAGGGATACAGATCAGTAATGTACATAAAGTGTAAGAGTGCATGGTAGTGCAAATGACAGTATTGATAGAAAGTATTGCTAATAATTAAATAAAACAGTTTTAGGAAGGTTGGAAAGAAAAATGCTGTAAAGTAAGGATGCTTTTTTTTTTTAACGAATTAATCAAATTGAAAGTAAATGAGCAGGAAAGAAATCCAAATTAAAGCAATATTTCATGTGACTTCCCCTTTGCATCAAAACATCTTCCAGGTAAACTTGCATACAGGTTTTGAAGGAACTCAGAGGGTAGGTTATCTCCTGTTTACTCTGCGGTCCCTGTCTAAATACTTGGCTTGCAGTCTGTACAAGGCCCTGATCTCCCTCCCAGAGGACCCCCTCACTAAGGAAGATTAACAAGAGTGAGGAACAGAGAGGTCAAACCTGTTTCATGCCTCTTTCAAAAGACCCTGTTGAAACCCTTCCAAAGTCTTTAAAGTAGCTGGCGATATGCTGTTGCTGTTGTCGTTGAATTTGTTGAATAGCTTGTATATTTATTATGCTCACATTTATAATTACAGATTCGTATGCCCATGAGAAAATTGATAGCACTTTAAAGGTCAACCGTAATTTTAAGCGGTGTCTGTATTACAGTTCCATAAAGTATTAATCATTAGAACAGCATTTCATGCAGTATGTACCATGTATGCAGACGCAAAATGTAGTGCAGATCTGATTTTGTTACATAGGAGTGCTCTGGCATGGGTCAGCGATCAGAAGGCTTTCCTGTTACACTTGCATGCGCTTGCATGAGATTCTTGCTTAACATGTAATGGTGGCAGAAATAGGCAGAGGGCACATGGCTGCCTGCTAATGGGTAAAGTGATATGTTGCAGTAACACAAGGATGAAATAAACTATCTGAGATGAAATATGTCTGTGGCTGGGCTGGGATATCCATCCAATAGTAAGTCTTGCCAGCTGTTCATTGAGCACTTCTATAAAGCTTGACAATAGGGCAGGTTTTTCAATGAGATTCAATGAAAGCTCAAAACATATACGCCTGAAACATCACATACATGAATGGAACATGACCAGGCTATTCTATGTAGACTATTCAGATTTTTATTTTTTAATTTAAATATTTACATATTGTTACAACTTGGTTGAGCGATTCTCTATGTTAGAACTGTTCTTGTATAAAAGAGAAAGCAGATTTACACATGATAAAAAATGGTAGTTTATTTACAGTCAGCATTAATATCCTTTATCTTTTTGTAGCACTAGGTAAATATAGCATATATTTATAGAATATTATCGCATATTGCACAAAAATTACACTTTCAAACCCTGAAATATGTGTTGTTGTTGACGTCTGACACTGCACCCTTCAGTTTCACTTCAGTTCATTTAACCTTCTATACATGCTGATGATTGTCAACACTAGAATGTGGCTCTGTGTGCCAATTGGCATCAGGATTACAGCTGGCCAGACTGAAGTCAGACACACAAGCTTTGCTGGCATGACTGGTAGTAGAAGGCAGGGATAGTTTGCTGACTAGCTCATATGTCTCTTGCTCAGGGTGAAGTCAGTGTTATGATGTCGTCGCTTGCTTTCATGTGCATGTCAGCTGAATGGAAGGGGCTCTGACCCAGGTCACCAACCATCATTATCTGGAACATCGAGCCATCAAATATAACCTGTAAGTCAAACAGGTGCACAAAGGTGATGGGACTACAGATGCTCTTTATGCTGCAATCTTAATGGAAGGAATGTGTTTTGAATAAGACGACCCTTGAAAAATGTGTCAATTCTGGAGAAAGAAATTTAAACTATAAGCTAGAAAGATTCTTGGCAGGTGTCTGCTGTCTATCTCACTTTACACAGCTTTCAAAAGGCATGATATGTAATGATTTACCCTACTAAATCATTTACACAGACAGGTGGCCACCCGCTCTTATTACCATACAGCACCTGCAGAACAGTATACACCATAGGGGAGAAGCAGGGGAGAGAATACTGATCCTATTTCCTAAATCATGCATAGCTTGTGTTATATTTTAAGCATGCCTGTTTTGTTTTGATATATAAAGCCAGTAAATGTTTCCTACTGTCCTACAGGATTAAAACATTTTTTCCAATATATAATAGTATATAGTGAGCTACTCCTCGAGTTTGAGTCTCAAGTCAAGAGAGTTAAGTCAACTGTTCTGTTTTCACTTCAAATAAATCTTCAAAAATGAAAATATAAACCTGTTTCTAGACTTTCTATTAGATTTTCCCCTTTCCAACGTTATTTAAATCGTATGGCAGATAATTCTGCTTGTTTTTAGATATACATTTTTAAAATGGCAAAATTACCTACCAATAGAACGAGACGTTTAATCGTTATTATTCTAATAGTAGAGTAGGATATTCTAAACATAACTGAAAATATTGAATAGATTTACTCATTCTAAAACATCATTTATTTGCAATGGGACCTGTGTAAATGCTGCATTGCCCAGTGTCTTAAAATTTTTCTGTGAAATACGAGGTCAGATTCTCGAGAGCGTGGGAGTGTTTTTATCTGACACAGCCTGCTCTGTTTGCCTCAGTCAACCTCTTCTATATTTAACCTGAGAGTTCTGTCAGCTGATAAGAGGATCCAAACTGACTAACTAACTAACTAACTAACCGGCATTCACCATCTGTTTATTTATTTACTGTTTGATTAAAAAATAGATTATAATGTATTATTTTATTGGCTTTAGTTTAAGGTGGGAGTCGCCAATCATTAGTTATCAGTATTGATACATGGAAATGCTGCTTGTGATTTCTCTCAATCTCCCTGGAATAATCCTCCTTAATTGAAGCAGACCATGTTCTTATACTGACTAGGCATGTTAAAATATAGCCTTAGCTTTAGAGTTAATATTTGGGTTCTGTAGGGTTTTCATTGGAACATAGTACAATTAAACAACGTGAACGTAAGCTAGACGTCAGCGGTTCATATTGCACTTCTGTTGATACCTCCTATGGAAATAGGATGTGCTTTTCCATTATTGCAACATGTCCGGTTTAATATTTATTCCTAGGAGTATTTTTGTAACACATTTTCACTTCCAGGTTTTTGCGCAAGATTATTTTTGCTGAAGTTGCTAAAACAATCCAGCCTTTTGCAAAGTTTTTTGAACACCCTCAAGCAAGAAAAGGGTAAAAGACAAAATAAGGAGGAAACTAAAAACAATCTTACTAGCTAACAAAGGCTAACTTTTAATGGAGCACACAGTAATGCTTACAACTTACGTTTATAATAAAATAATTAAACATACTCTCAACCTAGTTGTTGCAATGTAATGGAAAATACGACAGATATGATGGTGAACCATGCGTGATCTATGATACAAGTTTCAGGCCATCTCTCTCTCTCTCTCTCTCTCTCTCTCTCTCTCTCTCTCTCTCTCAGAATTAGATTAAAATCATTTTTAATTCAAAGATCATGAATATTCGAGGGCATTCCGGCTGTGCTTCAATGGCAGCATCAAATGTGGCATAGGTGCATGTGAGTTTCTGAGGGAAAGAGGGAACGATAGAATTACGGCAGGTCTTTCATGAAAGGTTGTATAAAGCCCATACCTGCGACTCCACGAGCGTTCAGTACGAACAGCTGGCAGCTCGTGGCATGTCTTTTCATTTATCTGCAGAAGAGGCATTCCGAACGGGTGGGAAGAAGAACATCACAAATGAGACCACAGGTGCAGAAAACAAACACTTTTTTCCGACATGCCGGCGAGACGCTGTGACATGAATAAAGAATGACATAATAATGGCATGTATTGATTAGTTTACGCAAGCAAACCACAAGGTCGTTATGTTCTCCTGCTCCCAAGACACTAAACGATTCCATGTTGAAGACGGTCATGCTTAAAACATATCTGTATGAACAGAATAAATAATTTGACATCTGGAATTCGCTGTTGTTTGGCATGATTATTGTGAACACTATAATGTTTAGAGAATGCAGTTGTATTAACACATTGGTAGGCTATACCTCTAAAAGCAGTTTCACTTACACATAAATCTATCTTTTATCTTTAACCTGCTGTTTCCATCCCTGTTTACCTGTCAATCAGTATGCGTTCCATTCAGATATTAGGTGTATTTAGCGTTATTTGATTTTACATCATAATTCTGTATTTGTTATTGTTTGTTTTATTGCTCCGTCAAAGAACAATCTGAGCAACAATCATTAAGTAGTAGAAACCACAGGAGCTTATGAGCTTAGCCATTATTAAATAGAGTAATGCAAACAGCTGTTTTGTAATGTGTAGATGTTTCATGTTGTGAGTATGATTTGGATGCAAACTTGAGACTGCTGTGATACATTATTTTCCAGGATCCTTGATATAAAATACGTGGTATGATATTGGTATAATATTGAGACCAAAGGTTTGCATACGTTATAGACCTTCACAGGTCCATCTTATGTTTCCATGATTTCATTACAATATTAATGACCTTTACAGTGTCTTGTTTTCATAAGCGGTAGTTTCTGAACAATAATGATGACTCTGCTTTTCACTTCTCTTTCACTGCTCTTCTAATTTAGAGATGAAGTACTGCTTTTTTACAGGTTTGGGTTTTCCTGTGTATGTTTATCCAAAGTATCAAAAGTCTATGCTAGCAACCTTTTCAACCAAATGCCATCTTAACCCAGCAAGGATGTTTGATGTCTGATGGACCCAGTTGTTAGCCATCCGGCCAACAGATGATCTACCGTTGAGCTTTAAGTACCTTGCACACTTTTCTGCACAGTTAGCAGCAAAGGAAGCACTTTATTGGCCATTGGTTTATAGTCACAACTTTTTATCTCCGCCTGACTGATGGGGTTTCAAAGGCGCTTGAGTGTTCTCCCAGACTTGCTACTGACAGTTCCTCAGAACCTGCAACTAAGCCTCAACATGGCCCATGGGAGCACCTCAGAATTCATTCCTTACTTGTGGACCATGTTATTTTCATCAGGAGCTAGACAGCTTTAAGTGTGTAGTGCAATCTATTGCACTCGCTTGGTGAACTGGGTTTAACTAATGTGCTCTGTATTAGTCAACGGCCTAGCAACAGTCGAGTGGAGCGCCTTAAACCATTCTGCAATATCCTGAGAAGTCTACCTGTATTCCTGTTAGCACCTCTTAAGTTGTAAACTGTTTAGCCACAAAATCTTCTTATGCTTCGATCTCTCACCAAATAGAAGCATGTCTGTTTTATTCTTCATGAAGTAGAAAACATTTCCCAACACATACATATGTCGTACATATGTTGTTTCACTCTTAATTCACGCAAAAGGTTGTATAAACAATAAAATAATAACGTGTTGGTCTAAACATTAATGTTATTAATGTTGATCAATGCAAGTATTTGATGAATGTGGACATAGATTTACTTGTAATATTTATGATAATACACATTTATGAGTTAAAAAATACAATAATCTATTTAAAAGCGAATAAAAGAAATGTTTGTAGCTGAACATTTATTTGGATATGCTCCACAACGTCATTAAGCTGACCGGTGAAACACAAGAACAAATTGGAAAGCAAAGCATGTTGCATTGGGCTTGATCTTTTTCACCTCTAATCACCAAAAGCCAAAGAAAACATAATGAAATATATGAAACCTCTACTCATAATAAAATTTCGACTCATCATCCCAGTGTAAAAGCATTTATTACACTTGCCCGTCGTTATTCCGTCAAATTAACATGGCAAGTAGCATCTCTTACCTTTAAATAGTTTATACTTATTTACAAGTAGGATGCTTTAATCAACATACGACATACAGACATATTATTTACTTGTTAATTCAGAAACAGATTGCTGTTAAAGGAGGTAAATAAACATTACTCAACATAGTTAACTGGGTAAATTGTGGCTAACAAAAGACAAACACTTTTCCCCACTTAACACCCCCACATACTGAGGTGTTAAATGACATTATTTCAACTTGGAAATTACCACTTACATGTACTGTTACAATACTATATGTGTTTCCACAGTTAGACATGGCTGTTCAGAAGTCCGTCTGCAAATCAGAAGAAACTGTTCCCTGTGTCTGGATGTTCTCAACACTTCTTAGACTCTTTCTGGATTAGAAGGGCTTAAAGCACTTCTTAAATTGGTGAGAGGGTCTGTCCTGATATAGGTTGCCATTGTTCACACTCCTTCTGATGTAAATTTTCTCAGGAAGGTCAGTACCATTAATTTCCTGTGCCATCATCACTACCTAATTTTGGACTTTCCTTTCAGATGCTTCGAAGTTTTCATACTAGATGCTGATATGGCTGGTGAGTACACACTAAATTACATATATATATATAGAAGCTAGTGTAGACGGGGGCATGCGCTCTTCAGCTGCCTTAGACAATACAGTGTGTTGTGACTTTGTATCTCACTTGTAGTCCTGAAGAGGAGATGTGCAGTGACCATGTCATGACCACACCAAGGAATTTGAAGTTCTGCACTGTTTCAAATTTTCTACAGTTGATGAATAATGGCTGATGCAGTGCTTTGGTTTATCAGAAGTCAACATCTCTTTTGTCTTGTTGACATTCTCAGATCGTTTGTTGGACTCATACCAGGTTATGAGTTGTTTCACTCTGTCCCTGTATGCTGTCATCATTATTTCTGATGAGCCCCATGACTGTGGTGTCATCTGGGGACTGTATGATGCTATTTCTTTCATCTTTCATGTTTTCATGAGTCAGCAGGGTGTATAACAGTGGACTCAGTACGCAGGCCTAGAAGACACAGCTGAACTCGAGATCAAACCACAGACCCAGAGCTTGGAATGCTACCGTCTTTGGTTATTTAAAATTTAATAGTGACAGAACAAGTATATGGGTTATTATTTTACTTATTTTATTTAATTTTTTTGTTGTAGAAAATTCTCTAGCTGTAAAGAAAGCCCTTGATTGCAGTGCATGACCATGGATTTAGATTTTAGAACATGGAACGCAATCTGGAAACTCCCTGGTAGCAAAAATCACAGGAATCTCAACAATGCACTGAGAAAAAAATGAAATGCATTCATGGACTTCTGATATCTTCGTTTTAGGTGATGTTTTATCTAATAAAGTTATAACCTTTCAGGCAAAATTTCTTCAGTATCTCAGGGATAAAGATAGGATTAATAAAAAAAAAAATAGGAAAACAACGACCTTCACGTCATAGGATGGCAATGAAGCAGTAAGTGTGCATTTTAGTATAACATTCACACTTATTTAGTCTCTCATTGCTGTTTCCCTCCTAAACAGTGTTTCTTCAACCATAATCCTGTTTATCATGTATAACATTCTTCAGCAGTGAAACGTTTTATTATTAAATAATCGATCTTCCAAGCTGCTGTGTTTATGGAGGCGTTCTCAAATGTACCTGTTACTTCTTGCATGATTTATGGGTTACTCTGCTAATTCTATGCGAGTTGGGTGGGAGAAACTGAGGAATAAATGTAAAAAAATAATCTTTTTCAGCACTAGATGTAAGACTCGACTTTATATTGTATAGCACACTATGCAACCTTTTTGCATGGATTTTAATATTTGAGCAAAACCTGAATGCACTCAATATGATCATAGCCTATAGTATATTATATATTTGTAACAATTCGAATAGAGATAAATCACAAAATGATGAGCCAAATATATTGCATATGAATTAGATTACTTTAATCGCAGCTCCAGTTCCCCATAGCAATGACCTACATGGTGTTTAAGGGATACTGAATACAGAGTCATTTGCTAAACAACACTATCCATGGCAATAACATCTTTAATTAAGTGTAAACTACAATAAAATGGATTTCAATGTTCACACTGAGATTCATGTATATTTACATATTGCTGATAATCTGGTTTAGACTAAAACCAGTGCATTGAGACTGGTGACACATTAAAAAAGTTGCAATAGCCTGCAGGACAAGAAAAGCATTTGGACTTTAACATGAACGTGCAGTGCTCTTCAGAAGCTTCCTGGGCTTATTAAAATAGCCTACTAGTTTGTTCATATTTGGGAAAATGTCATTATAAAATATTACAGACAAGTTCAATAAAAAAATTATAATCTCAGAAGCAGGATTAAAAACACAGTGTTAACATAAATATCCCAGGCACAGTGGAGGCCCTAATCTATTTGGCACCCTAGGCAACATTTTCTACTGATCCTCCCCCACCAAGCTCCTGTTAAACACCATCCATGCAGCCCAACTGTCCTTTCATACCTAATTGACTTGAATTATTCTTTCACAAGTTCAGAAACTAAAACACCTACACCCGGCTCATATACACATGTAAATCAGTGAAAAAATTAAAAGACTCACCTGACCTTCCCTGAGTTGAAATAAAGCCATTGTAATATTTAATGTACACGTGCGCACTTACATAAGGAACACAATAAAATACAACGTACCAATCTCAGCCCATGAGAAGTTGTTGCCTTACTACTTTACTTTACAACCGTACTACCATGTTGACTTGTTGCCCTACTACAATGAGTTCATTGAAGGAATGTCCATCATAAGGTGTTTAAGATAAAATATTTTCAAAGACAAATAAAGAAATATTATAATCACTACTGCATCCTTCTCTGAACAGCATCATCAGCATCATAATGTAAGAACAGTTTCCCACAGCTCCTACAAATATGAAGCTGTATCCGACATTTTACACCAGATTGTCTAGCTCAGTCAAAACCACAGAGGGATAGAGACCAGCAAAAAGGGCATCGCTATAATAATGGATCACTGGCTACAATGTCTGTTAGGTACTTTAGTGTATAATTCAGTATGTGCAATGATGTGCAATGGAGAATGGAGTTGAGTTAAGTGTGACTTTTTTATTAACCAAAATAGAAAAGGATAGGGGAAGTGACGTTATATAATTTTCCACAGATGCAGATGTTTTCTCGTACACTATTGAGTGCCCCCCACCAACACCACACACACACACACACACACACACACACACACACACACACACACTCACACACAGATGGAATAATTATTAAATGAAAGCTTTACTAGGCAACCATGGTTTCCTCTGTTCTCTGTTTTCAGTAATTGCATAGTCATTTTCTTTGTAAAAAAAAAAAAACACAAAAAAAAAAAACCCCAAGGTAAATAGTTTCAGTGTGAAGTGTGTATTGTATCCAGATTGTATAGTGTGCAGTGTAGTACACAATGTGTAATGTATATTGTGCAGTGCGCAGCTGTATCAGACATTTTACACCATGAAAATCCACAGAGAGACAGAGACCAGCAAATAATAATGGATCACTCACTACAAAGTCCAATAGGAACCTCATTGTATATTTGATCATGTGCAGTGATGTGCAGTGGAGAATGGATTTGAGATGAAAGTGAAGATGTTGTAATCTAGTTTGGCTGTGTATTTTATATTAAACACTAGATAAGGACAGGAGGAATTCACAGAATATTACTTTCTACAAAATTGAGTTAGATTTGCACTCCCCATTGTGAAAGCTCTGTCTGTATAATTACAGTTATAATTATAGTTCATTATACAGTTAGTTAGTTATTATACCTTATATAGTGTATAAGGAATAATGAATGAATAAGAGCTGAAATGCAACAAGAAGCTTATTTGCAGTAACAGTGTGCATTGCAATGCTCTATTCCAAGCTGTTCTGTTATACTCTTTTGCTACATCCTCCAGCTAATGTACTTTTTTTTTTTTTTTTTTTTTTAATGAAAAGAGTGCATCCTTTTAGTGCATTGTATAAGTAGACAGATTCTGACGTCAGGACAAATTTTTCTTCACAAAAAGTTGCACCCTTTTAGCGTACGGTATAAATAGACGGATTGGGGATTTGTCACGTACATTTTCTTGACTAAAAAAGGATATGTACATACTCTTTCTTTTCGAAAAGAGTATGTACGTATTGTTTGTTTACATACTGTTTGTTTACTAAAAGAGTACGTAAACACTTTTTCTTTGCAAAAAGAATAGCTTTTATTTGTCACATATTACATATGAAGCACAGTGAAATTCGTTCTTTGCATATCCCAGATTGCTCAGAAGGTCAGAGTGCAGGGTCAGCCATAATACGGCGCCCCTGGAGAACAGAGGGTTAAGGGCCTTGCACAAGGGCCCAAGAGTGGCAGCTTGGCGATACCAGGGCTTGAACCCCCGACCTTCCAATCAGTAACCCAGCACCTTAACCACTGAGCTACCACTCACCATAATCATATTCCCTGCTTCATATCTATAAGTACTGCATTATCAGACCTGTCAGTCATCACATCATCCGTATATGTTACACACTGCTGTATATTTTAAGTTCTAAAGTAAACTCCTTATAGTACCTGATGCACAATACTGTTATTCGCACTACCATGTACTCTCACACTTTATGCACATTACTGATCTGTCATATACTCTGCATTCCGATTTAATACTGTTTATTCTGTCTATACTGTCTCACATTGCCTGTATTGTTTTGTATATTTTGATTTGTCTTGTCTTGTCTTGTATAGTCCAAGCTAAATGTATAGTGTATTTATGTCACTAACAGCTGGAAATAAATTCCTTGTGTGTGTCTTAACACACTTGGCCAATAAACCTGATTCTGATTCTTATTCTGAAGTAGACGAATTGTTACGTCACCAATTAGGACAAGCCAATTAAAAAATTAGGGCTCTTCCGAGGTACATATATATGATTAAAGTCACTGAATTACACATCTAAAAATTCATATGTTATAAATGTATTTGTAAGTTACAGGTCAGACAGGTGAAAGACGGAGTAATAACCTGTCCAGGTGGAAAACCGACATGTCTTTTTAACCGTTCAAACCGAAACATCTCGTTTAGCCACGCCCGCTTGCCGTGCCACGATGAAGCCCCGCCTACTCAATGTCTGATTGGCTCATGGCTTTGTCAGGCCCCTCGGTCGACGCAGCGATACTCAGACACAAAGGGCGGGGCTCTGGGACAGAATTACCGGCAGCGGGCAGAGAAACTTAACCGAGCGGTTCCACGGTGTATGGGAATGTACCGGAGCCTGCGTGCGGAAAGAACCGGCCTCGGTCCTTAGCAGCCCGGTCGTGCGATCATCATCTGCTGGGATGTTCAATTGACACCATATTTCAATAAAATTTATTGTTTTGTTTTATTTCTATTTTTTCCCCCGTGTTTTTGGTTATTTGTCATGAAGTGACAGCGCGTCTGATCGTCTCCGGGATCCCGGGATCTCTGATCAAGTAGATTCTCCTCCAATTGGATAAATCAGGAACAGACTGACGGTAAGTCTGATCTGATTGTGATTTCTTTATTCTACAGTAATTACAGTAGGAGTATCCGGCTGCAGACAGACAGACAGACAGGCAGGGAAAACAACATGGCTCTTTGAAATGAGCGCAGAGACCGCGGAATAGACGCGCAGTGCCGGCGGCCGGGAGGGAGATCATTACACCGATATTACAATCCGGTTTACCGCCTGGAACAGAGACAGGAAGCAGGAACACTCCGAATCACTGGGTTTTTTTTACTCACATTTTTACAATCAGCAGCTTAGGGCAATGTCCCTGCGTCAGTAATAATATTAATAATAATAATAATAATAATAAGAGTAATATTATTACACCACCTGTCAATGTGTTCATTTACCCCATACCTTAACCTCAGAGGCATTTGATGGTGAGAGTTGCAGGCTGTAGTGTATAGTGTTTAGGGTGTAGTGTATAATGTATAGTGTTTAGGGTGTAGTGTATAATGTATAGTGTT
>JAAIIK010000111.1:57981-73795 GCA_014706435.1 Silurus glanis
CAGGGTGTAGTGTATAATGTATAGTGTGCAGTGTGTAGTTTAGGGTGTAGGGTGTAGTGAATAATGTATATATGTATATAATGTATTTTTTTTTTTATAAAAGCAGGATGGTAAGTTCATTTAATTTTTATTGACAGCATAGTGATATCATTTATACAGCTGAGCAGTCGAGGGTTAAGGGCCTTGCTCCTGAAGGGCCCAACAGTTGCATTTTGGCAGCAATGGGATTTGAACTCATGACCTTTCAATCGGAACTCCAATGCTAAGAAACTTATGCTATGCTAAAAAACTTCTGTATTCAGGCTTCTACCCATGAGTCGTGTTTAAACGTGAGAAAAAGATTGGATTTTTATCAGCCATTTACTTCCCAATGACATCTTGGACATTAAAGAACTTGGATTTTTACAAAAGTTTTAGCTCAGTCCACTGCCCACAAGTGATTGGGTAAAAACTTTAAATATGACTCACAGGATTATACATGTCATGAGACCAGCAGTCCATTGTAAACCCAGAGAGCTCATCATCACTCAGACTGATGTAAGCCACTGTACTACTTGTCTGCTGATTGGAAGATGAAGTCCAAATCTCTGCACCATCTGAATTAACTGAAGACACGGCATGATGGAAAGTATATGCCCAAGCAGATCCACTTAAATCTATGACATCAAAGAAAGTAGAATTAGATGGAGTGAAAAAAACTTGCAATTTGGCATAGAGGTGAAAAGATGTTGGGTGTTCAAGGAAGGAGGTACAAACTAATAGAGCCATGCCTCGATGAGTCATGGAGCTGCAATGGATCTTTACTTTTCTGGCAAGGCCCATGTGTGTCTGGCACAAGAATGCTTTTAGTATGCATGGCTAAAATGGTCCCAGACATTAGTGTTTGAATGTAGCTGTGAACAAGCACTGAAGTCAAGTGTGTAAATACATATGACCTTGTATGCATGGATATTGAAGCTGGGTATGGTGTAAGTCAAGAAGTTTCACATTTATTCAAATTTACATTATCTTATTACTACAAACGTATTATTTAAATTTTTGTATTATTTTTTTTAAATCAGTTCCACAAAAGTATTTTATGCCATAAACATAAGTGATGTTGACTTACAGGACACGGGCCCTTTACATAGGGTACATGCATGCACATAACATCTTGAATCTAGTCAAATATATCTGATACTTCCTTTTATAAGGTTACAGTAAAGCAAATACAAGGTTTTACGCTTCTGTTTATGACATGACGTAGCACACGCAGGAGCCTCAGTGCACCGTTACAGCCCTGGTGCTCCTTCTGGTGCTGCTTCTGCTTCAAGGTCTCGTGGTGCATTTATGCTTTCGTTAGTTCTGTATTTATGACCTATTCTTTGAACACCCAGTGCTGTATAATATAGTGTGAATAAATTGATCAACATTAAAACGTGGGAAATGAAAATGCAGCTCGATGGTAACACTTTCAGCAAATCATGTTAACCAACTTCTTAGACAGCTTTGGGAACAGTTAATGTTCTCTAGTGGATAAAAGAAGTCAGATATGTGTCTTTTTGAACACTCTTTTGTGAACTTAGTATTGTTTTGAATTTTAATGACCTGGCAGAAAACGGATATCAGGGTCAGCTGTGTACAAGCAAGTCTTCTGAAATGAAGTGAAATCGCTGTCTCAGGGAGTTTTCAGCAATATTTCTCTCTTTGCAATCCCTTAGTATTCAAGTGTATTTCATTTGGAAACACTAACACAATCTGTACGTGTAAGCAATTTTTCCTAGTACAGTTGCTTCACTGGGTGCAAATAAGCCATGCTCAGAGGATTCCTTTGTCTGATTGTGTTTCTTTGTCTGCCATCGAAGCAAATGGGCCACAGCATGGTTTTACTGGTAATGTTGCTTTAATTGTATTGGTTGCTCAAAGCACAATAACCAAAAGTGTTCATTCATAAATTATTTTTCACCCCACTATTATCATACGCTATACAGCCAACAGAATAAACACCTGGGTATTGAAAATCCCATTCCGAAACCATGGGCCTTGTTATTGGGTTTTTCCCCAATTACACTTCTGGGAAGACGTTCCACTAGATTTTGGATCGTAGCTGTGGGGATTTTGTGATCATTCAGTTACTCAGCTATTCATTCTACTCCAACCATAACACACCATGTTTTCATGGAGCTCACTTTCGAGTGATGCTGGAAGTGGAAGAAAATCTTAATAACGTTCAAGACAATAACATGTTTTCATCATATAGGTGTCATGATCAGGTGTCCACATACTTATAGTGTAGATCTTTACAGCAATTTGAAGCAATATGAGCAATTTTTTTACCACAGTAAAACTGGCCATTTCATAATACACTTGAAGGTAAAAGGTTTGTTTTTCAGTAGCAGGTTTGACCTTAATGAAAGCCTCAAAATAAACCTGGTGATCAGTCCTGAGGAGTTTGTGAAAAGCTCAGCATCATGGTGGCTTTGGTGCGGATATGTGTGTTGCCTGAGAATGTGGCGAGTGTAATTTGGAGGTTGGTGGGAATGCTGTGGGTTTTCCTACAGGAAGCTGCCCAGTGCTTTTGCTCATCATGCAGGGTGTGTTTACTTTCTGATTTACTGGTACTCTTAATGGACAGTGCTAGAAACTTCATCCTCTAGATCCTATAGAATTAACTTTATACTTAACCTAAAGGATGGCAGAAATGCTTAACAGTGCATACAGGATCTATCTATAAGTTATTTGTAAGCGATGTCATTTTGTCAAGTCAAGTCAAGTCAAGTTTATTTCTATAGCGCTTTTCACAACAGACATTGTTTCAAGACAGCTTTACAGAAATTAACAGTTAAGGTGAATTAAGCATTAAGCATTTATCCCTGATGAGCAGCCGTGGCGACTGTGGCAAGGAAAAACTCCATTAGATGTTATGAGGAAGAAACCTTGAGAAGAACCAGACTCAAAAGGGAAACCCATCCTCATTTGGGTGGCATCAAGACTGTGATTATAGACTTTATCTTAATTATATAAATGAAGCAGGGATGTGAAATATGTTTCAGAGGAACAGGGGCAAAGAGGGAAAAAAGGCCACAGCAATGCATTCACAAAATCAGTTTCTGGTTCTCTTACCCTGATGTTATAACGCTGTCTGTCTATAATCATACACTTTATATAATATGATATATACAAAGAGTCACCAGCTGGATTTATCTAAGCAAATAGGTAAGAGCCTCTCATTCGATAATTACTGCATGGCTGATTATGTTTTAGCTGGCAACAAGTTATTTACCCCGAACTGATGCAGCTTTTTATTTCTTACACAAACATGTCAGAAGACACATCCTGTGGTCGTGGAAAAGATGTTAATCTGTTTCAGAAGGGTCAAATTATTGGCATGCATCAAGCAAAGAAAACATCTAAGGAGATTATTGAAACTACTAAAATTGGGTTAAAGACTGTCCAAGGCATTATTAAAAACTGGGAGGACAGTGGAGAATTATCATCTTCGAGAAAGAGATGTGGTCGGAAAAAAATCTTGAATGATCGTGATCGGCGATCACTTAAACCTTTGGTGAAATCAAATCTTAAAGAAACAGTAGAACTCACGACTGTGTTTAATAGTTAAAGTAAGAGCATTTCCACACGCACAACACGAAGGGAACTTAAGGGATTGGGACTAAACAGCTGTGTTGCCTTAAGAAAACCACTTATCAGTGAGGCTAATCTGGAAAAAAAGCCTTTAATTTGCTAGGGAGCATAAAGATTGGCCTTTGGAGCAATTGAAGAAGGTCATATGGTCTGATAAGTCCAGATTTACCCTGTTCCAGAGTGATGGTCGCCTCAGGGAAAGAAGAGAGGTGGATGAACTAATGCACCCATCATGCCTATTGCCTACTGTACGAGCCTGTGGGGGCAGTGCTATGATCTGAGGTTGCTGCAGTTGATTAGGTCTGCGTTTAGCAACGTTATGTGCCCAAAGAATGAGGTCAGCTGATTACCTGAATATAGTGAATGACCAGGTTATTCCATCAATGGATTTTTTTCTTCCCTGATGGCACGGGTATATTCCAAGATGACAATGCCAGGATTCATCGGTCTCAAATTGTGAATTGTGAGTGGTTCAGGGCGCATGGTACATAATATTCACACATGGGGCTATGTGAAGTCCAGACCTTAACCAGACCGTAGTCCGGAATCTTTAGGATGTGCTGGAGAAGACTTTGTGCAGAGGTCTGACTCTCCCATCGTCAATACAAGATCTTGGTGAAAAATGACTGCAACTCTGGACGGGAATAAATGTTGTGACATTGCAGAAGCTTATCGAAAGCATGCCATGACGAACGCGTGCCGTAATCAAAACTAAAGGCGGTCCAACGAAATATTAGAATGTGTGACTTTTTTTTTCCAGATGGGCAGTGTATTATGTTATATAACATGATATATTGTGATATATTATATGATATATATTATATTATAATTTGGACTGCTGAAGTCTACTGAAAGTTTAACATGAGTGCAAGGAATACATGTTTAGATGAACTCAATTGCATGAAAAACAATATTTGTGATGTATCAAGTCTATGCACATGGGTGAACAACCATTATAACAAGTTTGTAATATATCTGTGTATGAATTTTTTTCCGCGCTCAAATATACACTTGAAGCTTCGTGGGTTTTTATCCTTTAGACTTTAGTTGTAGGTGAAATAAAATGATCAGCGCTACATTCCCACAGTCACTGAAACAAGATCAGGCCTATATTACTTTTTCTTTAAAAATAAATCTGATTCACTGATGTATTTTATGCCACGATCATGAGAGGGTTAACTGACAGGACACAGATCTTGCACACCGAGCACGTATGCAGCACAAAGATTACATCTTAACAAGTGGAAACATAGTCAAATGTATCTGGCATTTCCTTTATAAGATTGTAGTAAAACAAATATATGAGATTATCTCCTCTTTATTCTTATTTATAGCTTGAAATAGTTCTATTAGATCGATTTTACGCATTTATTTCTAGAAAAAAAGCATCTGTCGAAGGATCACATAGGAAGGATCGTGTGATTTGAATGTAATGCTTGAAATGAGGAAAAAATAAACAGAAATAGACTTAAATCCTGCCTGTGTTTTGTAATGTTGAAATTTCTTTGACATTTTATACATTTGACTAGACTGTTAATAAGATGCCATTTTTTCCTTCCATTACAATTTATTTCCTGTTTTCTTGAAATTAGCAGAAAACACTTACAACAGATGAAACAGATGCTGTTATCGCGCTAAAACTTAGACCAGTACATGCCTACTTACATTCCTGGAAAGAAAGGAGACCATAATAACATTTTATTTAGGTAAAAATTTGTCCACAAGCCCCAGGCTTTCGCCTGCATGTGCTGTTGATTTTATTAAAATGTTGCATGATGAAACTATGTGACCAAGACGGTGTATTTTTATCTGCAAAATATTTATACACCCCTGCAAAAGAGGGTGTATGTAGTGACCGAGGGCAGACATACACATGCTTAAATAGGAGTGTGTTCTTAACGCAGTAAAGATCTTTCAGTACATGCTTGAGCGAATTACTGCGAATTCCTTTGTCACTCATAGAGAGTATTAAACAACAGAGAATTTTTTTTGTTTTTAGAGAAGCCAGAGTGTAGTTTTAAATAGCATGACCTGCTCCTCTGTGTCTATTTTTAGAAGACAGTATCAGTCTGAAGACACTCCCTAAACCTCTCAGCTCTGAGTGAAGTGAAATGTCTTGTGAGTAGAGCTGGGCAATCTGGATTTTGACTTCCTGTTCTGTTTATAGAACTCGCTAGAAAGTGAGGGTGTGTTCTGGCCGGTGATTCGGCTGTTAGTTATCTTTTGGGTGTAGGTGACCCATGACTAATTTTACTATCAGGCCCAGAGTTTCATATAACCTATTTCTTTTTAAAAAAAAATTATTTTGACCATTTGGGAATGACATCATGATAATTTTTAATGAATGTGAATACATGTGTTTAGTAGGTCCTCTCAGATTTGATGAATGGTCTGATGGTAGCTAATGTTGGGTTTTGAAAAAAAAAAGAGTGAACTTGCATAGCTATGCTGTGCTGGGAATGCCAGAGTGTAGCAGTCATCAAGCTTTACTTTCCATTGGCTATTCCTCTCAGCTTGGCAATGCGGCATGCCAGGGTAAATGATGTAAACGCTTTCAAATATGCGGGAGTGTAGAGCCATGGCAGACTGAAGCGACAGCCATGGAGAAAGACCCCTCCTGGCCAAAGATGCTCAACAATTTGACTATGAATTTCAAAATATTAGATAGTATAAATAACATTTCTCCATGATGGTTTTTTTTTTTAGAGAGCATGCCTTGATGCTAAATGCATTGTCTCACTTAAACTGAAAATGCTCAGACGAGGGCCCCAAGTTCTTTTATGACTTTGCAGACACTGTGCAAACGATTTGCAAAGGCAAGATCAGCACATCGAGGAAAACACAACAAACCTGTTTTACCACCTGGTACAGAAAGCACCCCGAAGAGCGTGCCGAAATCCAGATAACACGGGGAGCTCAACAGCGCGGCAGCCAGAAACAGTGACGTTTGCACATAAAAGGAACTCCTTAAGCACTGGAAAGGCATTAATAACACCATGACAATAATAATTACCTGTAAACAGTACAATACTCATCAAAACTCTGGATATCAAGCAAATTCGGAAAAAAAAACCCAGACTTGATCCAAGATACCAAACGCCAGTACTCTATTCTATTCTATCCAGTACTCCCATTGTTTTTGCCATGTTGGTCGATGTTGACTTTTTCAGTGACGGATCAAAACCTTTGCTACTTTGTTAGTGAGACGTCTTATTCTTTTGAAAATGACAGTCTTACCTTCTTACTCAAAATAAGTGGCTCAAAAAAGCGTTTACTTGCATTAAATTAGAAAGAATTAGACGATCGTTCAATGTTTCTTCAAGGACCTTCGACAAACTCTGGAGTTCGTTTTTAAATGATGTGTTGACTAACTCTCAAGAGTCAGCTTAAGCAGATCGTCCCTTCTTTTTTCACTTTTTTATAGGTTTGGTTGTAGGTAGTTGTTTGAGGGAAGTGTTAATGAATAGAGAAATTAGTTCGGCAAAACCAACATGAAATTTATGAGGATGAAAAACACAGATTCGCGCAGACTCACTCTACTTTAGTGTGCACATACACATATCACATTAGCATATCCTCAAGATATGATCATCTTTTTCCAGGCTAATAGTAGGCTAATGATACAGTAAAATCGTTTATTCAGATTCTTTTATATTACCAGATCTGATAACCTTTACACAGTTTTGCATAACAGCTCCCCAGTTTAACATTAGAGTGCTCTTGGACGAGTCATCACTCAAAAGCTACACCAAAATAGATGAGCCACATATGACACAGGTGTTTATGAACTCATCAGTATAAGTAAACACTTCCTGAAATTCCCCCATCCTCCACTCTGTCCTGACTCCCGTTGGCTCTTTTGTTTTCTGTCAATGTAAATGGTGAATATTTTGAGTTCATTAACATGAAATTAAGTCTATCAGCATATGATTTAGCTAATATTTTTCAAATCTATTTAGCATCAGTTATTTATAAACAGTATATATATTATTTATATATATATTTTTTTAAGAGATGCCTCAGGAAAGCTCAGTGGAAAACTGGTATAAATTTCTCTTTCAGCTTTCAGTGCAAGAAGAATGTAGGATTAAGGTTTTGACACAAAGAGATTTAATGGACCTACAATGATGTGTTAAAAATAGTTTTGTTACGACTGGTGTAGGAGAGCGATTTCAGCAACAACACCAGTCAAAAAATAGGCCATGTGGGTACATGACACTTGAAGCTTATTATTGCAAAAGTATTATATCGAAAATATACCATCATGGATTATTTTTATAGTTTACTGTATTACTTGTATTGTCGGTAGAAGAATGCTGAGGATGGAGCCACCAGGAAGGAGGAAAAGAGGAAGGTCAAGGAGGAGGTTTATGGATGTGGTGAGGGAAGACATGCAGGTAGTTGGTTTGAAGGAGGCAGATGTAGAGGACAGGGGGGTTTGAAGACGGATGATCCGCAGTGCCGACCCCTAATGGGAGAAGCCGAAAGAAGAAGAAGAAGAAGTCCAAGACTGTATCACCTGTATTCATTCAGAATCACTAAAAAAAAATCAAAATTACAATTCTTGTGTTGTTATTACACCCTTCCGCATTATCTATTTATTTGAAATACATTTTCGTGTTTCCTGAGTCTGGACGATTCCAATTGACAATTTTATTTTGCAAAAACAACAAAAAGAAATTAAAATCACAAGCAGGGAATTATCAACGCCACAGAAGTCTACGGTAAAGTTTTTAAAAACATTTTTAATGACATTGTATAGAGCTTTTAACAATGAAGTTTGTTCCTTATGAGTTCATTCCTAATGAGCGAGCCAGTGGTGACTGTGGCAGGGAAAAAAACTCCCCGAGATGGTATGAGGAAGAAACCTTGAGAGAAACCAGACTTAAAAGGAAACCCATCCTCATCTGGGTGGCACCAAATGATTGAACAGTCAAAGCAGTCACCTTATACACAATATGATCAGAGTTCCACCATCTTATGTATTACTAATGGTAAGCAGGCTTTTAAATAGTTATAGTAAATATGCTTTTACGCTGGTTAATGCTTGTTTTTAAAATGCTCGATGTATAAAAATTAGGGCTGCAACTAACAAATATTTCGCTAATCGATTAATTGGACGATTATTTATTTGTTGTTTTTTTTCCCTGATTAATCGGATACAAAATACATTTGTTTCAATTCGATGTTTTGCTTATTATAACTATAAAAAAACCCTAATTCAGGATATTTATGTATAAAAGTGTATTTAAAAAAAAATTCAAAAGCCGCCTATTGAGGTTAACTTTTTGTAAATTAGACCTTTTAAAGCTTGTGGCTGCTTGTTGAGGAGTGCATGAGGGATTTCTTCTTTAAACAAATAGGGGTTGTAAACCTGAACAGCCCAACTAATCGATAAACCGCATTCGTTGACAATGAATTTCATTATCGATTAGTTGTTGCCGCTCTAATAAAAATACATGGTGTTTAAAAAAAAGGGAAAAAAAAGGCTGTTTTTAACAAGGCAGAGGTTTGTGTGCGATGAAAAGCTTTGTATGATTTACAAAATAATGTACTGTAGATTATATCATAATGCTGTCGTGTAAATTGCAGATTTGCTTTTTTTTTTTTTGAAATCAGCTGCATGTGTAATCTTTTGTTTGTGTGCCTCTGTGTGTGAGGGTGTGAGTAAATCAGCCCACATGTCAGCCTCAGGTGTGAGCACCTGTTTAAACCACAGCTATAAGAGTCACACTTCTTACTGTTCACACAGCTGGTTGTTAAAGGTTTCACTTAAATGTTGGTGGTCTCATCTCAGCTTAAGTGCAATAATAAAAAAAAAAAAAAAAACAAGGAGGACGCAATAATATTATTAGCTGTATTCAGAAGCTGCTTATCATAAAAAACTCCATTCACACACAGGAAAGTAAAAACTCAAACAGTGTTTTTAATTACGTTCCAATTATAATCACTATTAATATGATTTGTAAAATGTTTTACTTGACACCATCGAAATTTTCTGCCTTTTTTAATAGATTTGGGCTGAAATATATTTTGCGGTGTTCCTAATAAATATATACAGAAAATGTACATGTAACATGATTTTATTTTACCTCAGTGACATTCTGCAGGTATTCAGTCAAAAAAAAAAGAAGGGCAGGGCTTCCTGGTGGCAACCACAATAGTTTCACTTGGCTTCTATTTTTAATGGGGAATAAATGCTGCTCTTTTTGTGTATTTTAGACCAAAAGCATATGAAAACGTTAAATTGCGTAAAGTCCGCCATTGTCTAAGATTATTATATCGTATAGGAAGGTGTCTGAGGTATTTCCTTTTCCCAAACCACTTGACCCAATAAACTGGATTTAATATCACAGTAGCACACAAACCCTTAAGAGGCCCAGGGGTCTTAGGCATTTCCACCCACTATCAGGTGCAATAATAATGCAGGTCCACAATGACACAGGTTCTAGTGGCTGTTAAACCAGATACACAATCCGTTTTTCTGACCGAAAACATCATATTTCCGTGGGTTGTTTGTGTGATTCAGGTTTCTGAATCATACACAGGCCAAATAATTTTTTTCTCCATGCTGTAGGTTTAATATTTTTCAATTGGATCATTCGGTTTAGCTCTGCGCAGCAGTGCTTAGCCATCGTTTTTTTTTTATTCTTCTACGTTTTTTTCTACGTTTTTTTTTTTATCAAAAACGTATTGACATAGTTCCTCGTTTTTTTTTTGTTTTGTTTTTTCTTCAGCAATCCCACAAAATTGCAGGAAGTGCTGTAATTTTCAGATCCCCATGTTTTTTCCTGTGTTGAAGGATTTGTGCAATGCAGCATGTGTCATTCCTTAATCATAGTTTTTTTTGTTTGTTTTGTTCGCGCGCTCCTTTTGTTTAAATAAGCCACTATACCATAGCTAAACAGTTTTAATGTCCGTGTAGCAAATCAGATATTATCAGATATTATTTTTTTAGCCAACATTCTATGATTTGTCAGAAAGAGCTTCTCGGAAGCTTCTCGGAAGATTTCGGTGTTATTTTCATAGTTGTGTCTGACAGGGAGAAGACTCAAATGTTGATGCACTTCCTGTCTCCATTTGGAGCTCATCATCTCCTCTGCTCACTATTTCCTTCCCTTGCTCTTTAAATAAGCAAATGTCTGACCCCACGATTTCCTGGTCACTGACAATGGATGTGACGTGCTTCAACAGCCATGCTTTTCTGGCCTACTATTTGTTTTCTTGCTAACAGATAAGATAAAGCACAGAGTCGGATTCACTTTTGAGTTTTTTTTCTTGAAGGAGTATTGAGTAATGTAGAGTATGTGTCATTCCCATTATGTGTTCAGTACTGTTTGGCTGTGTTTAGACTAATCGATCAACTAGTAGTCCATACTAGTGACAGTTTCATTTCAGAGCGCTGAAGCCATGACCTTGGCTGTTATTCCATCTAGTGTCTAAACTCAGAGAAGGATCATTTTGGTTCCAGATTCCGATCTCCTGTTGGGATTCATGCGCATGGGGCCAGTACACGTCATACAATAGGTGCCTTTGTGGCTGGAACCGGGCTGATATCATGCTGGAAATTTCGACAGGATCACATGTTGTTTCGGCATGCCGCGTCTGAGCCTCTTCTTAGCTCACTTAGCAGGAACGGTGTCCAACCTCCAGCAGACAATAAGGCGCTTGTTTAGCGGTTTGGGGATGCATCTGGAAGCCTCTCTCTTGGTGTTCCTCTTGAGAATTAGCTAACTTCCCCTTTTTTTGGGAAACTTTATAGAGAAGAAATCTGTATGGACCTTGTGGCAGTTATGAAAGCCAAGAGGTCAAATGCTGTGTCAGAATACTGACTATTGAATACTCCTGAAATAATTCACGCTGGATATATTTGCAAGATAATCTGTGTGCAGTGGTGAATATATTTACAGAGAGGTTGAAAAAGGGTTGTTTAAACTACATCAGATTTCAGTAGTAATGTGTTAAGTTGTTTTTGTTAAGTGCAAATAAATCATGCTAACTCTGGTTAAAGCACTCAGGCCTTATATTTTCAATGTTGATCGGCAGGGCTGGGTCCTGAGGTCATTAGTCTTTTAACTCCCACACATCCCTCGCCATCCCAGTACTCTGTCTCTCTGAGAGATAAGACTCCTTCCCAGTGGAAACAGGCTTCTGATGCAGACAGTCAAATCAGAGGCGCCAGGCATTTCAGCCATGGATTATACCGTCCTATACAGTTTCACTCGAATAAAATTTCCCAACATCAATACAACTAATATCATGCTTAATTTTTATTATTTTATTTTTTTTACATTGCTCTTGCTTAGCGTTTGATACTTTTTATATTTATTTTCTTATTATTATACCATGGTCAGTCAATTAACAGTAGTTAATTAGTATAATTATCATTCTGAATGAATACCCTGCTTAATAAACCACTGTATCCATACATGGATGATTCCAAGCTGGGCACAAGTGGAGAAGAAAACATTAAAATCAGGTATATAAGAGAAAATGGCGTTCACAAGGAGTTCACATCAACAGTATTAATCAACCAATGTTGGGCAGTTATTCCCCTCTATGTCATGCATTAAAATCAGGTAATGCACAAATAACTGGATTATCCTTTATGCATTTCTTTACACTTATTTCTCTGCTTATATTTTTACTTGATCTTTAACTGTATCCTTGTGTATGCTTACATTCGTGTTTTATTACTTTTTATACTATTAATATTGTTGTTAAAAAGACTGGCGGTTAAAATTCTCCTGCCCAGGATAGTTTTTGTATAATAAATTTCAACTGACAGCAATTTTATGCACAACCAGTGTTTGTCAGATGTAGGCTATGCCATGATTATAAATGTACATAATATCAAAGACAGAAATTTTGTTGATTAAACATTAAAATCCTTCATCTTTTTGGTCATCATTAATCATTCATTGATTATCAAACCCCATAATCCCTTTATTCTGTTCAGAGTTGTGAATTTAGCACCAGTTCAGGCAGCACTGGGCACAAGGCAGGAGAATGTGTCCCAGATGGGACACATTCACAATCAGTTCATCACAATTAACTATTCATGTATAATTTATATCTGAGAAAGAAATTACCCATAGCATATCCTTTTTCAGCTAGTGATCCGCTAATTGAATTTATACCACAACACAGTCTTGAATCTGAATCGAATTGGTCAGGATGAATGCATTATTTCTGTAACTGCACAGGTTGGACAGCAGTTCCGGATCACTATGGTAACAAACAACAGAGAATTGTGACCTGTGCAGTAGATTAGATTTAATAAAATCTCATAATGTTTGACAAAGAAAAATATAAAATCGTTGATGTGTTCGTGAGGAGATTCGATTGTCAGCGCTTTGTAAATGTCACAGTGATTTTTGAAGATTCCAGCCTGGGAAAGTCTTTATGACAGAGGGGTTTCTGGTTTCTCAGTATAATGGCAAATGGCAAACTGTTTTTTTGTGAATGAGATGCACAGAGAGAAAGAAAGAAAGAGAGAGAGAGAGAGAGAGAGAGAGAGAGGACATGCTACAGTTGATGAGAACAAAAGCTAATTCTCTCAGTAGTTCCATAACATTAAATCTAACTACAAACAATTAAAATGAGCCATGTGTCATTAATTACTTAATTAACGATCTAACTAGAAGATCTGGCCAAGAGTGAAAATATTTTTCTGGTTTCATTTTTGGGTAATATTATGCTTCATATTTATTCACAGCAAATGATTATCACTGCCTGTATGTATAAAAAGCCGTAGAGAATACATGATTGCTGGAATATGATCTGATGAAAGTTCAGTATCATTACAGTTAGTTTAATCTGAGTATCCTGTAACTGGGTAGAAGGTTTGTTACTTTTCAAATGCAGTAGCTAAAGAGGAGTGGTGCTGATAAACACTACGGTCATTTATTTTCGTGATAAAAATAGGACAACGATGCAGAGTTATAGGGAATAAGTAATGAGAGAGAATTCAGGGGAGGAGCATTGAAAAGTTGATTCAACTGAAAATTAAATCATAGACTAGCAATTAGAGATAACCCAGGTCCCCATGTAAATTCCATTTAAACATAAAGATATATATATATATATATATTTACTGTGAAATTCTTCTCAGAATTTTCCTTTAAAAAAACGATCCACATCCTCAGAATAAAGCCTAAAGGACCCGATGTAAAGTGTTGAGAGGAGCTTATGTAAAGAGTTATGTGTGGAACTCCAGTTTAAGGGCCCTGGAGTGGTATGCCTATTTCCAGACCTGGGTGTTGAGTACTGAAAGTCTACATAATACTACAAATGGCTAAAGGTCACCGAACAATATGTTGTGTAGAGGCTCCTCCCAAAAAAACAGAGGTAGTGTTTATATAGTGCAGAGAATGGAGGCTGTGTTTTTATTACAGGTAGCCATGGCTGTGATTATCAGTAGTGGAATAATGTGTTTGTGATAAAGTAAGACAAATAAACGAGAGAGAGAGAGAGAGAGAGAGAGAGAGAGAGATTAAGCGTTTACTGGGCACTTACAGTGGTGACCAGTAAAAAACATTTTTCTTATTTAACCTGTGGCAAACCACATGCATAACTCCAAGGTTCTGGTGAGAGTTTGTGTGGAATATGGGTTCTTTCACTGTGTGTCTGTAACTATTGAAATGTCTCTGCTTTTGATGTATTAAGTGCATTTTTTTAGTTCTTTTACTCAAGTTGAAATGTAATAGAAGTACTTTTACTTTTACTGGAGTCGTTTTTAAGCGGGGGATTTGTACTTTTACTACTTTCTTACTTCGCCCACCACTGCGCTTTTGTTCACGTCCCAATCTGAAATAGCCCACTACGAGTTTGCTTTGCTCTGTGACAGCATTCTCGAAGCCAAGTCAAGCTGTAGTGCTACGCAGACATGGACAGTGGTATGTGTTTCTCCAGACAGTTCCACCCACCATCGCCCGGAGATTTGATCACACGGTCAGCTGTGGTGGGCGAGCGCATGCGTGTATGTGTTTGTTTTTTTAGTAAGACTGGATATTTTGGGTTAGCAACCTGCCACTCCGTGCCTCCATGTTGAGCCTGGTGTGAACGCATGCAACGGCACATGAGTGGAGGGCTTACACTGAGTACAGACATTTTTTCAGTAGGGTAAAATAGATCAGGAAAATCCACATTTCAAAATGTATATTTTTAATATTGGCCTAATTTTAGTCATCGAACATAATTTTGTTGCAGAATATCGAGGTGCCGCATAATCACTGGAAAGCCTTGCTAGTTTTTCTTGTTTATGTTATTTAATAGGCTGTTGTTTTATTTATTTGTTTACATGGACCCAAAGAAGCATAGGAAATGGAAGTTCTAGGAAGTGTCAGAGGCAGTGGACGTTAATAATGTAAATAAGTTGAATGTAAGCAAATCTAAGACGTTAATCATTAAATTATGATGGTTGGTGCCTTGTGATTGTTTTTTGATCAAGAAAGTGATTTTGTTTTATTTATGGCATTTGGCAGACACCCTTATCCAGAGCGACTTATCTTATTTGTACGACTGAGAGTTAAGGCCCTTGCTAAGGGGCCTGGGATTGGCAGCTTGGTTTACCTGGGATTTGATCTCACCCCCTTCGGATCCAATGCTTCAACCACTAAGCTACCTATCTTTTGTGGTTTATTTAATATAAAATCAGATTTTATAGAGCTGCCAGTTTGTCCTGTCTGTGGCAGTGCAAGTATTTTTTTTACATTTTATTCTCTGTTTTCTGTATTCAACATAATATTAAGCTAATTATTTTAAGCTATCAGATGTAATAAGAGCTATGACAAGATCATTTTATAACACAGGTTATTGAACACTACATTGAACACGTATTGAACAAGGTCATGAGTTCAAATCCCAGCCACCACCCAAACCCTGCTGCCACCGCTGGGCCCTTGAGCAAATACACCAATCAGACATAGCATTGTGACATTATTTGGCGCCAAATTGTGATGTCTAGACGACAAGAGCTGCAAAACTGCAGCTCTTGTGGGCTGTTCCCGGTCTGCAGTAGACAGAATTGATCGGGAGTGGTCCAAGGAAGAAACAGTGGTGAACCGGCGACAGGGTCGCATATGTTGCAGACGGACAGACGGACAGACAGACAGACAGACAGACAGACAGACAGACAGATAGATAGATAGATAGATAGATAGATAGATAGATAGATAGATAGATAGATAGA
>JAAIIK010000111.1:90370-117434 GCA_014706435.1 Silurus glanis
GTGTGTGTGTGTGTGTGTGTGTGTGTGTGTGTGTGTGTGTGTGTGTGTGTGGGTATGTCTGTGTGTACTTCAACGAGATCAAACCCCCTCTACTAGAAGGGAAGTATGCTTGAAGGCATGTCTGGGCAAGTCCTTTTTTTCCCTTCAAAGCACCTGCTGATCTTTCGGACCGTTCTTTATCATTTTTCTTGGAATAACGCCTTCATTAGCTCACTGAATTTTCCATACATTCTTTCAAAACTGCACCCTCCATGGAGAGGATTTCCTTTCTTAAGCCCTTCTGCTAAACAGTCACTTGCTGGAGCTTGAACTGAACAGCAAAACCAAAACACTGGAGCACAATGTGGGGGATGAGAAAGAGCTTGTTTTAGTAAATGAAGCCCTATCTGTCCTCGGAAAAAATGGGATGAACCTGAAGGCTTTGGTTTTTTTTTTTTTATGCCAGGGGCACAGCAGACTGGTTTGGGGTTAGCAAGGATGGAGATGCCACACAGAAATGGCAGAGAAAGAGCCTACGCCACTGCAGTCTGCGCTACGGTAAGCTGAAGCCTCAGGTGATCCGGGAGATGGAACTTCCCAGCCAGGACAATATCTCTTTGACCAGTACGGAAACACCGCCACCTCTCTATGTTCCGTCGTCGCAGCATGGGATTCCAAAGGTAAAACTTTCATGGATTGTGTCTAAATATAAGTGTCTGTTTGGTGCTGGATGATGGATCTTCTCTTGAAGAACGTCTAATAAATCAGCATCGGTTTTGTATAATCAGGAACGCGATTAACTTAGCACTGACTCGTGTGCCGTTCAGATCGTGGACCCGTTGGCGCGTGGTCGTGCCTTCCGCATGGTGGAGGAAGTGGACGGATACAGTGTGCCCCATACACCTATCACACCAGGTGCCACCTCTCTCTGCTCCTTTACCAGCTCCCGATCCGGCCTCAACCGGATACCTCGGCGGCGCAAGCGTGAGTCCGTGGCTAAGATGAGCTTCAGGGCAGCGGCTGCCCTTGTCAAGGTTAGCCATTGAGATCAGTTGTACAAACTTAATGCAGGAGAGACAGAACAATCCTTATTTGTTACTAAAAGCAGCAGGATGTAGAGGCAGCATGTCAGTGGAAAGACAGTGGTAGAGTTTCATAGTAAGTGACAAATAAAGCACAGTTCGATTTCGTGGGTGGGAGGGACTGAGCTTTCAGATGCTACAAAGCAGTGGTGTAAAGTAATTGAGTAAATGTACTTCATTACTGTACTTAAGTACTTTTTATTGTACTTTCTAGTTTTACTGAGTATCAAAGATTAAAGCGACTTTTACTCTCTATTCAATATATGTACTTTTTACTCCAATGTATTTTAATTGAGAGTGAACGTTACAAATTACATTTTGCACGGCAGCTTTATCTGCCGTGGCTTAATATTCTGCTCAACACTCCCCTACCTACATCTGCTGCCTGTGAGCAACGATTTTTAGCACTTCTGACCTCATTTTCAGTCCAAAAAGACTTTCGTTGAAGTTGAATAAAAAATATTGCTCGTCTCTCAGACTGAATTTGAATTTGATTGCTTTCCTACTTTGTCTTTTTTATTTATTTTTTTGACCGCCTTGTTTGATCTTGTTGTGAGATCAACAAGCTTTTGTGTTGATCTTCGTTAGTGCAGTGTTGAGGTGTACAATTTAATTTGTATTTTAACCTCACAAATGAACTGTTATGGGCTTTTCGCTAACATGTGACTTGGTGATGAGGATTAGTGCGTGTTTGAGCCTACGTTTAACATGAGTCAAATACTCGAGTACTGTTCAAATCAGATACTCAGTAATCTCCCGTAATAAACGCTTCAAAACCGCCCGTTATAAACGGACGCCCCCCCAAAAAAAATGCTATTTTACATATACAGTACTGTACTGTATTAACATTTTAATTCATTTAATAATTCTATTTTTATTAATAAATGTCATTATTTCAACATAAAACGCCATAAAAACAACTCCCTATAAGTTCTTTGGTCTAGCGTCAAGTCAAGTCAAGTCAAGTTATTTCTATAGCGCTTTTCACAACAGACATTGTGTATATATCTATCTATCTATCTATCTATCTATCTATCTATATATATATATATATATATATCAATATATATTCTGTATTGCTTTGTTTGTTTGTTTTTTCTCTGTAGTTCTTATGTCCTCCTGTGTGTCACAGCAAGGACCTTTTCTCCAAGTGTGTTCAGCTGCCCATGAATGTCTTTCTATAAAAATTGCTGTGCTTCAGGTATCTCAGACGGAAGCACCTCTGCGGTTATTAGCTGTCATGATGGGAAGAGTGTGAGGACTAGAAAACTGGCTAAAGAAAACGATGTAATTTGTATAGAAATAAATGCATGATTTTTGAAATGCCTTATGATAGGGGGATGGGCATGTCGATTAACATGGGCGCATACTGGATGTAGTCACTGCACTACATCCAGTATGCGCCCATGTTAATCGACATGCCCATCCTGGTGTACATTTGTACTGTTATTCATTCATTCACATTCTATATCTGCAGGAATAATCCTGGTCAGAGTTGCTGTGCTTTAACTTACTTCATATTTGTATTTTTCATTATAGAAACGAATAAGTCTATCGGAAAATCACACACGTGTACAAACCAAAATAGCGGCTGACAGTGGGCAGTGATCAGACAGTGGGCAGTGATCAGAATACCTTCAGGAGCAGGCAGGTGTAAAGTCTGCACATCCAGTGCTTGGAATCCTGTGTGTTATTGTGCTTTTTCTTTTTTCAGGGACGCTCGTTCAAGGAAAGCACCCTGCGGCGGGTTCACAGGCGCAGCTTCACCCCGGCAAGCTTCATCGAAGAGGACGTTGTGGACTTTCCTGATGAGCTGGACACGTCCTTCTTTGCAAGAGTAAGTCAGAAAACATACCAGGGTCATTCTCCTCATTCCTCTCATCATTAGTGGTCCCATTAGTATCTATTAGAAATTGAAGAATGGTGTCTGTCTGATCACTTGAGAGTTTTTTCCATGTTTTTCCACTAGTCAGATACAAAAGTGGAAATATTCAGTGTTTGCTATTTGATTAATCACACACTAGGACTATACCCTGTCAATAATTGTATTTGTATAGAAACTGAATGAGTTGATGATGAGTTGTTTATATTGACAGGAAGATGTGACTCTCAGTCTTTATGTACACACACCAACATATTTCAGAGCCAGTGGATTTTCACAGCTCTTTTAGCCTTTTGAATGGAAATTCAATTGAATGGATTAACAGTAAAAGCAAATGAAACCTAAGACACAGTTAGATTCAGAACTACTTTCTATCCATGTGTAGCATTTTCGAGTTCACATCCACCTTACTCTCGACCCCGTGTTTTTGCTCAGGATGGACTGATGCAGGAGGAGATGTCAACCTTTCATGACGAGGTGTTCGAGTCTCCCTCTGATTCCACCACCAAGGACGTAGACAGCAAGCAGTTAGACGAATCAGAGCTGACTGGTAGTGCACTGGACAAGAACGAACTAGAAAGGAGTCATCTGATGCTGTACGTCTGCGTTCATTTTTCAACTTGGTTTGAATGATAACAGTATAAGAGTCTCCGATTTTTCTCTTTTCTCTCTTTGTCTCTTTGTGTCTTTTGTCCACGTTTGGTGGAAGATGACACAGTTTGTTTTGTCCTGATGTGTTTTTTTAATATTTTTTATTTATTTATATCTGTATAGACCTCTAGAGAGAGGCTGGAGAAAGGCCAAGGAGGGAACTCCAGCTCCACCCAAAGTCCGTCTGAAACAGGAAGTGGTCAGCGTGAATGGACAGAGGCGGGGACAACGGATTGCCGTGCCTGTGAAAAAACTCTTCGCACGAGAGAAACGGCCATATGGGCTTGGCATGGTGGGCAAGTTGACCAACCGGACATATCGCAAACGCATTGACAGTTATGTGAAGAGGCAGATAGAGGATATGGATGATCACAGGTATTTTTTTATAGGTCTAATATTTGTGTTAATATTGACAGTTTTTTTTTTTTTTTTTTTTTTCAAAAACTTCATAGTTTCCTGCTTGTGTTTTTTATTTTATTTTATTGGCAAGAGAACATGAATATCTTTAAAAATCTTTATTGAATCCGGGCTGTTTTACAGGCCTTTCTTTACCTACTGGATCACGTTTGTCCACCTACTCATTACTATTCTGGCTGTATGTATTTATGGCATTGCACCCGTGGGCTTCTCTCAGCACGAGACAGTTGATTCTGTGAGTGCATCGATTTTTTTCTTAGAGGTTCTTGAAACTTAAATTTTGTTCAAAAACCGTGGAGAAAAATGTCTAACTTTGTTCTTATTTTGCTTGCTAAGGTTTTAAGAAACAAAGGTGTCTATGAGAATGTCAAATATGTGCAGCAAGAGAACTTTTGGATTGGACCAAGTTCGGTATGTTGATTGCACTGCACAAATATATGAATATGGTTAATATAGTAATTCATTAATATAGTAACTGTAGTTCATTATATATATATATATATATATAAAGCTCAAATACCACTGACTGACTCACTCACTCATCACGAAATCTCAAAAACCACTGAACGGATTGCAATGAAATTTGGAACATACCTTCCTCTTGGGTCTTAGGTGCTCACTAAGAAAGGGTTTTGAAAAATTCGCCCTGGATCCCGGCTAACTCGCGAAAAACGCGATTTCTCACGCATTGTACATTCTTCGAAATAACATTACGGATCCTAATGAAACTTAGTACATTGTTTCTTTTTAGATGTTAGATGCACGATAAAAATTTTTTTCAAAGTAGTTTGCCCTGTATCGGTACTACAAAGGGGTAGTACGTTATTTGTTGGCGTTACGTTCTGATCTCTGATCATCCAGTCCTGCTCAGTGCTTACTGCTTATTGCCATATTGCTTTGCGTTCTGCCTTCCATAGCGAAGCACGGGTACTTTCTGCTAGTATATATATATATATATATATATATATATATACTGATTATTTTGGGGAGGGTTTTTGTCCTAAATGTACTTCCACCTTCACACCACCAGGAGGCTCTGATCCATCTGGGAGCCAAATTCTCGCCGTGTATGAGACAGGACCAGGAGGTGCACGATCAAATCCAGAAGAAACGTGAAATTGAGCGCAACTCAGCCTGCTGCGTGCGTAACGATCACTCGGGCTGCCTGCAAACGTCAGAGGAGGAATGCTCTGTGAGTCCTTGTTTCCTTCAATGTTTTGTTTATGTCAGTGACAAAAGCATACAATAGACTTGAAATGGGTTTGGAGCCACATACTTCACATGAGTCTATACTCTACCAGAGATGCCCAAACTATAGCCTGTGGGACAACGTTGGCCTGTAATGATTTTAATTTGGCCCACTATGTCATATATACATTTTTCACATCTACACAAAACGAGGGGGGGAAAAGCCACTAATAGAGATCTTCATTTAGCATTTTAAGTATTTTTTAAGTAAATCTGAAGCAGCCCAATTTGGAAAAAAAAACATTTAATGATGTCTCTCATTAGAGGTCACTGATATTACAAGCATATGGCTGTATAGCTTATATCTTGAACAGCTGTATTAGGCATTAACGCCATTGTACTATAAATAGGATTGTTTCTTTGTTTATATTGTTTTTTAGTTTCATTGAACTTAAAAAAAAATGTGAGGAACAACTGCATTCGTTAACCAGATTACAGAATGATGTCTATTTATTTATTCATAAATATTCTGAAAAAATAAATGAAGGGAACCATGGCAGCTTTCATTTTAATATAATGTAGTCTGGTATGATGCAAATTCAGTCCACAGCCCACGGTTGATATTTGGCTTTTTATTTGAAAAGGTTTGGGCACCTCTGGTGTATTTTTTTTTTTTTTTAGATCAGATACAACTTTATTCTCATTGGGCAAGGTACATGTACAGAGCCAAGGTAATGCAGTTAGCATCTAACCAGAAGTGCATAAGTGACCTATTACAATAAATAGCAGTGTGATAAATAAGGGTATAGGGTCCATATGTACAGGGGTGAAGGTGAAATGTACGGAAGGTGCAGTAGGTAATAATATATTTATATATAGTAATATACAATATACTGTGAAACGATGCAGTGTGCAGGAAATAACAGTTTCTTGTGCCAAAGAGATTTGTATTTAAACGGATATTTGATCAAATGGATTTTCTGGAGAAAGTGTTCTGGCAAACTGTTCACTCTACTGTATTCCAGATTATTGTGTATTTTGTCCGTGCTGTAAGCAGTAAACATGTTGATCACGCTCACCTTTTTTTTTCTCCGACTTCTCTCTAGAGCACACTGGCTGAATGGGTTAAGTGGCCCCTCCATCCTAGCACTCCATTACTGGATGGCAAACCGCGCAACTATGGCTCTGTTTGCCATCAGGACCCCAGGTAGGATCATTTGTCTGCACAGTAAATGCTTGTAGAATTTACACACTGTGGTACATGTGGTTTTAAATGACTGCGTTGGTATTTTGTGCAGGATTTGTCTGGAGCCAGCTTCTGTAGCACCACATGAGTGGCCTGATGACATCACTAAGTGGCCAGTAAGTGTGACATCACAATTTAGTAACAGTTGGTTACACAGTTGGTTTTTAAAATGATGAGGTTCTAGTGCTGGTGGTTGTACACTACTGGAATGTTTGAGTTGGATGTCATTTGTAAAATGAAGGGGTTTTAGGGGGTTTTTGCTGGATTTTGAGCCTGTGTGGTATAGGTGATGAAATGAAAAGTGTAGATATGATATATGATCTGAAACTCTTTGCTGTTTGCTGTAGGTATGCACCAGGTACAATACTGGCAATCACACTAACTTGCCTCATATTGACTGTACAATCACCGGACGTCCATGCTGTATTGGAACTAAAGGAAGGTGAGACATTATGACCGATGAGTGAATAACACTGATTATCTCCTCATCACAGGACCTGCTAGTGGGTGGGATTTATTTATCAGGCAGCAAAGGTGTCCTCAAAGTTGATGTGTTAGAAGCAGGAAAAATGGGCGAGCGTAAGGATTTGAGCGAGTGTGACAAGAGCCAAATTGTGACGTCTACACGACTGGGTGAGAGCATCTCCAAAACTGCAGCTCTTGTCTATCTATTAAATCTATCAAAAGTGCTCCAAGGAAGGAACAGTGGTAAACCGGGCCGAGGTGCGGAGCGAAGGCTGGCCCATGTGGTCCAATCCAACAGACGAGCTCCTGTAGCTCAAATTGCTGTTAATGTTCGACGGGTCAGGACTGTTTGGGCAGCAAGAGGGGAACCAATACAATATTAGGCAGGTGGTCATAATGTTATGCCTGATCGGTGTATAAATGACATAATAATCAAGGTGCAATCCAAATGATACGAGTTTAGTGCTCCACCACGGAGCGGAATGCATTAAAAACGTGAAACGCAAAAACTAGCCGTGAATTATCTTCTTTATAAAATGGCCATTTGCTAACATCAACGACGTAAATCTGTCATTGATGCTTGCAGTGCAAAATTGGGTAAAAATAGCGGTAAATGTTTATGTTATTTTATATATACAGGTCTTCGGGTCTCAAATTGTCCCACTCTAAATCACACACAAAGACAAAGTAATACGATAAGCTGTAAGATTGCGCCTTTTCTGTATTTAAAACAAAGCTTTTAGTGTTTTCTTCTCCAGTTTTTTAAATTCATCTCGTGTCTTGGTTTTGAATTTAAGAAGAAACAGCTGCTTTACTCATGCGCAATACAGGGGCAGAGACATTTTGTGTGGATGAGTAACTTTTGGGAAAAGTTCATGATCAGGAGCATCACCACTTGTTTCGAATGCACACATGTTTAGTTATTAGTGATTTGGGTAATGTATATTGAAAGCTGTATAAGAAATGGAAAAAGCATTAGAGTTTGTTTGTTTGTTTTTTTGTCACCGACATGCTGCTCACTGTGCAGGTGTGAGATCACATCACGGGAATACTGTGACTTCATGAAAGGCTCTTTCCATGAAGAAGCAACACTGTGTTCACAAGTAAGCGGTATTTCCATGTGATATTGATGCACTTAATCTTGTATTTAATGCATAGATTCTTTTTTAAGCAAACGACAGGTTTCCTGTAAATATACACGTTTTAGGGGTAATTAAGTATGTGTATTATAGGCAATTTTTAAATAATATATTTGAATGCAGTTTTTAGGATGTTTACACAATAAGCATCAGACCGGATATTAGTGTCTTCAATATTACAATACGAAGACAAAAGATGCACACATGGTGTATTGCAATATTTTTTGTGTAATTGTTAAAAGCTGTAACTCTTTTTACACACTAGGCGGCAGCACCAGTGGTAGATGAGTCAAGAGAATTAAAAGTGACCTGCCTTCGAAACATACTAACCCAATAGTCCAACATATGCTTATACAGTAGTCTTATTATTTTATTCAGCCTGCATTTACATTTAGGAATTTGGCAGATGCCCTTAACTAAAACATACTTATAATTTTCTTAATATATTCAATTAATGTTTATTTGTATAGCGCTTTTAACAATGAACATCGTCTCAAAGCAGCTTTACACAGATAATGCAGTGATAAAGAATGAATAGGAATGTTCTTTATAAGTGTAAGTTTGTCCCTGATGTCGACTGTGGCAAGAAAAAACTCCCGGAGACGGCATATGGAAGAAACCTTTAGAGGAAGCAGACTCAAGAGGAAACCCATCCTCATCTGGGTGGCACCGAATGTCCATTTATTACAGCTAAACGATGTTGAGGTGTGCAGTGATTGTGATCAGATGCAAACTGTAGTCCAAATCCATCCTCAAAGCTCCTGTTATATATAAATATATATTTTATATGTTATATATAAAACTTTGCTGCAGTAGGAACGACAGACTGGTTCAAAGTGGAGGTTGGATTGCATCAAGGATCGGCTCTGAGCCCTTTCCTGTACCTACATATGTAGAGGACAGGGGGGTATGGAGACGGATGATCTGCTGTGGTGACCCCTAATGGGAGTAGCCGAAAGAAAAAGAAGAAGAAGAAGATATATAAATCTCTGCAATTAAGGTTTAAAGGCCCAGTAGTGGCAGCTTTGCAGTGCTGAGATTTGAACTCACAGCATTCCGATTAGAAGTCCAACATCTGTCACACTGAGCTAGCACATTCATGCATAAGGTTGCATTAGTACACTAATACTCCCCATTTTTATATGATCCAGAAATCGGAGTCCTGAAGACAGCGATCTGTAATTGAATTCTTTATGGGATTATCAACCATCAAACAATCTTTCCATATTGATTATGTTGCAATGAAGTACATTAATGACCACTGCACTGAGATTAAAATAACATTAATGACAGACCAAAATGAGCATACCAAAGCCTTACGTTATAAATCCTGATTTGCTTTTCTTTCCCTGTAGACCCCATCAGCTAGAGCAGATCTGAGCTCCACATCTCTGTTCTTATACCACATCTGACAAGTAGCTTTCAATCCAAACAGGAAAAATCATCCAAATGGGCTAATAATGTTTCACATTACAGCAGCTTCGATGCAATGATTTGAAATATTTTATTATTAATGCGTACCTTTTAATGGGTTCTCTTTTGCCTAAAAACATCCTTTTTTAATTTAAAAGAACATCTTCAATTCAATTCAGACATTTAAAAAAAAAAAAAATGTCCCCACAAAAATGCTTATGTGGACAGTCTTGTTCTATAAATACTGCATTTGTTTCCTCACAAAATAAATGCATTACGATTTACAACCGAATGTTTTGTATCTCGCAGCATGGCTTTGGGGGATCATCTCTCGCCTATTACGTAAACTATGAAGAAACGTCTTCGTAATTACATTTTCACATTAAGCACATAATGAATTTAGAATAGGTATTAAAGCAAAGCAGCCTCCAAGCCTTTCAATGCTCTAAACCTTGTCCTCATGTCCCCTTTAGGCCCACTGTACTTTTAGTTTAATAAGACTGATTGTATTAGTCACTTCAGTTACATAATTCTACTACAGATTAAGTGAAACCATTGCTTGTAAAGGCCACATTAATCTGGCCTGGGTCAACCAAGGTCCTTTCATCGACCCCATAATAAAGATAGCTTCTATAATAGTAGACGAATAGTCAGATTTTTTTTTTTGCTCTTTCCCTTGTTAACACCAGGTACACTGTATGGATGATGTTTGTGGCCTGCTGCCTTTCCTGAACCCAGAGAAACCTGACCAGTTTTATCGCTTATGGCTCTCTCTATTTTTACATGCTGGGTGAGTTTCATCATCACCGTATGAGCTTTTGCTGTATGTTCTTTTTTTAAGAAATTTACCTGTACTGCACTTTCAGGTTTTTTTACCTGTACATTCTAGATTTCGATCTTTCTAGTGTTCTGGTATTAAAAAATAAAGAATTAAAATAAAAATAAAAAATCGTTTTTTTTTCTTCAACTTTTAATAAATTATAATAAATATAAAATATAAAAGAAAAAAAGAAAAAAAAATAAGAAAAAAGATAATACATAAAACAAATGTAATAAATAATTTTCAATAAATAAATACATATTTAATGTAAAAACAGAATACAGGTTTTTTTTAATAAAAAAGATAATACATAAAGAAATTGTAATGAATAATTTTCAATAATTAAATGCATTTTTTTTATGTAAAAACAAAATACAATTTTAGTTTTTCTTAAATAAAATAAGATAATCCTATTTATATGACTCAATGGTTATTTTACAGGGTTATCATGTTCAGTTCTTGTTATAATTTAGGTCAACAAGAATATTTGTTTACTTGATTTGTTTACACTTTTATGGTATTATTAATATCGATCCAGAATACATTGACCTGGGAGTAATTACGCAAAGGGTAAATTGAAGTGAATTTTATTTTTTCATATTGTATGTCCTTGTGATATGTAAGAAGCCAGCAGGTTTGACTTATCTGTTTTGAGAAACAGCTGACTCTAATTCTTTGATGAGATGCAGTGTTCTGAGCCTGGACATTAATTAACAAAGTGCTCACTTGCTGGGTTTAGAGTTCTCCTGATTTCCTAATTCCGAAGCACGTTTTACAGATTCGCCCGCTTGCACGTGCCTCTGATATCCGCAGCTTGTTAAGCCGTTTCAGACTTTGCTTTGAGCACGTTTGTCATCCTTATTAACAAAGTACACATTCATGGCTGCACATATTGGTTATAGTGATAAATATTGACCATCTGATGCAGCTCATAGAATTTCTCAGAATAAACTGATTCGATGCACCAAGCGATTAGATTAGTGGTTAAAGGAGGCACGTTATCCTGTAAGAGGAACGTCGTTGACGTCATTCTATATAATGAAATCAGTAAGTAACTGCAACACAAATACGTATTTGGAAACACTTACTGGAGAACTAAAGTGCAGGCGTTGAGCTTAAATTCCCAAATCGAGGCAGAGGTTTGTCAAAAAATGTTAAGAGAAATTAAATGTATTTCTTTTTTTCTAGGATTTTGCACTGCCTCGTTTCGGTGATATTTCAAATGACAATCTTGAGAGATATAGAGAAGTTGGCTGGTTGGCTGCGTATCTCCATCATCTACATCCTTAGTGGGATCACGGGGAACCTGGCCAGTGCCATCTTCCTGCCTTACAGAGCCGAGGTGCACACTACACACCTTCTGTACCGCTCATGCTAAATAAAAGGAATTGTGTATTTATATAGGTGTGCTTTTTGGGTCGGTTCTGATGCCCTCTCTCTCTTTACCCAGGTTGGTCCTGCAGGCTCGCAGTTTGGCATCCTGGCCTGCCTTTTTGTGGAACTCTTCCAGAGCTGGCAGATCCTAGCACAACCATGGCGGGCATTTGCTAAATTGCTGTGTGTGGTGCTGTTCCTCTTCGCCTTCGGCCTGCTGCCTTGGATCGACAACTTCGCCCACATCTGCGGCTTTGTGTCAGGTTTCTTCCTGTCGTTTGCTTTCCTGCCCTACATCAGCTTCGGCCGCATGGACATGTACCGAAAGCGCTGCCAGATCCTCGTCTCGCTTACGCTCTTCGTGGGCATCTTCTCTGGTTTCGTGGTGCTCTTTTATGTCTATCCCATTAAGTGTGAGTGGTGCGAGCTGCTCACCTGCATTCCCTTGACAGACAAGTTTTGTGAGAAGTATGACCTGAATGCCCATCTCCATTGACACAGCTGTGAGGAAGCCAAGGCAGGACTTTTTGGGATTTCATTGGAGGATGAAAAGAAATGAAGGACTGCCTTGCTCTCCCTGCTCCCCCTGACACATGGATGATGGCATCATGGATGATGCTTGTGCTATATGTTTTTTACTCTTTTACTGTACATTGGAACACCAACTTTGACCACTCGGATGAACGTTAAGAACGCTTACTCAAGAATGTTCAACCTTGTCCTCCACTAGTTTTTTTTTTTTTTTTTTTTTTTTTTTTGCTTGTTCGTTGTTGGTCGTCTGTGAAACAGGGACAGTAGCCCAAACCGCCTCTCGAATACATAATAGTCTTCGAGACGGTGAGAAAGTATAAGCACTGGTACAACACAAAACAGAAGAATAGATATAACTAGATGTGTTTTTTTTTACTTTTCATATTTTATCATGCCACGAAATCAGGCAAAAAAGGTTTTACCATTGTTCACATAGCTGTTCCAGGGACAGAAAAACAATCTGTACCATCAGTGCCTTGGTTTAAAAAAAAACAAAACAACAAAAAAAACTACCATATTTTGGTTACGTGTTAAGCACTCAAATGTTATTCTTTTATTTGTGTACTGCTTCAAATGGAGTAATGATAAAATATTCTATAAAAAAGGGTCGTGTTTTAGCTACCCTCTCATTTTACTTTTTACAAAATACAGCTTTAAACAATCTTCACTTCATTCAGTTGTCTGGCTTTTTATTGGTTGTCAGTTTTTGAATCTAAAACAAATAAAGAAGTGTAACATAAGTAAGGGCGATCCCGGATTCCATGCTTCGATAGGAGGAGCCTGATTAAACTACCAATCTCACAGCTGAATCTTTGCAAAGGTGTTACAAAACATGGATCATGCCATTTTGGTTATATGGGGGTGCTCAATGTCTGATTTTACATAGAACTACCGTTTTTTTTTTTTTAAGTTAATATACAGCCTATTATGATAATGCCGTAAATAAAAACGTGAAAAGAAAGAAACTTTTAATAAATATTTTAACATGCATGAATAAATCCAACCCCCTGTGACAGATTTATATTTTACTTTCCAAGTGAGCGACAGAGGAGCATCTTGGCAGCAGGAATTGAAATATTTAACAATGTCTTGGAGGTATATTCTGTTCTGATTTCATTCTGTAAATTAATTTTGTATTGTTTTTCAGTGCATCGCTGATTCGCTGTACTTAGAGCGCGCTCGTTGATTGCTGGGTAATGTCACGTGACGTAACATAGACACTTGACGAATCACACGTTGTATTGCATCTCAGCCTTTGTACAGACAACAGAGCACGCCGGGTGACAACTTTCGCACCATCAATCAACCGTCACGTTTTTTACAGGAAATTCTACTTCACAATATGCTTTAAACCACAAAGTATTTTTGGGGGACTTGCAGTTTATGTTTACGCCCCAGGCTTTCTCATCAGAGATAAATACACATAATTCACTTTCATTCTTATGTTCTGTAAAAGCTCCTTTGAGACAATGTCCATTGTGAAAAGCGCAATACAAATAAAATAAACAAACATACTTAAACTGTAGGTTTCTACTTATACAGTAACAGTTGTTACATTAAAAAATAGGTAATTTCCCTTTTATTTAAGGTATAAGAACATTACAACAATGAAAAGCGTAATTCAATTCAATGCAGATCCAATTTTAGCACATACAAGAAGTTTCTACATTTTATTACTGTTAGTAGTTTTGCTGTATTTTTTAAATTATATTTTGTTAATATCTTAAAGTGTGGGAGTTCAGTGGTTAAGGTCTTGAAAAAAATTTAATCGGTAGGTTGTAAGTTTAAATCCCAGCACCACAAAGCTGCCACTTTTGGGAACTGAGCAAGGCTCTTAACCTTCAATTTCTCAGTTGTAAAAGTGAGATTATTAGAGAAGTCGTTATGGATAAGGGCATCTACCAAATGCCATGAATATAAATGTAAAATAAACATAACACTTAGGTTTGAAACGCACAAATGGTTGAATCGATGGATTTTATTCAGAAGAAACTGGAAACTAATAGTACAATATAATAATTTATTTACAGTACCAATAATCATACATATCATGTGATTCAGATCTGGTGTTAACTTTCAAAATAAAGAAATAAACACAAATGAATAACAAAATAAAGAAATACAATAAAATGACAATGTACAAATTACAATGAGTCACACCGTGTGTTCACAATAACGAGTGACAGTGGTACCCTCTGTACAGCATGGGAAGCGCTAAGCGCTAAATTAAAAGGAATTGTTTGTTAGCTTTATTAGCAGATCACTAGCAGATCACTAGCTCTATACGCTTGCCAGAGATCTATAGATCTTTTTCGAACTAGACATACGAATGAAATAGCACTCTACACAGTGTGAAAATTAGCTGCTTGATTCAGGTCGCATGTAAGTTTCATGCTAGCTTTTAGCAGCTCCAGGTACTAGCTACAGAGATTCCTCAAAGAAATATTAACAGTTTTTGGTACTCCAGGGTTTATTTTTCTTTGTAATGCCTCTAAACAGTTTTAGGTTGTATATAACAAGATACACTATATTGCCAAAAGTATTGGGACACCTGACCTTTCCTGCTATATGTGGTTCTTTTCCAAACTGTTACCACAAAGCTGGAGGCACTTAATTGTACAGGACGTCTTTAGATGCACTATAACCAAATTTTGCATTTCACTTGAACTTGGAAACCCAAACCTATTCCAGCATGGCAATGCCCCTGTGCACCAAGTGAGCTCCTTTAAAGTCTGGTTTACATGCTTTGCCAGGAAGATCTTTAGTGGTCTGCTATAGAGCTCTGATCTCATACCTTCTGAACACCTTTGGGATGAATGTAAATGCTCCATAAGCACACTCTACAATCTAGTGGAACATCTTCCCAGAAGAGTGGAGGGAATTATAAGAGCAAATTGGCACTAAATGTGGAATGCAATGCTCAAAAATCACATACCGTACATATGACCAGGTGACCCAATACTTTTGGCAATATATTCTAAGATGATTATGTAGTCATCGTTATAATACTTTCTTCCCCTACGTCCAGCAGTACTTGTGTAATAGTAATTGCAAAAGAACTAAAGATGTAAAAGGGGCATTAAAGATTTTTTTTTTTTTTTTTAAAGGCAATGCCAGGAACTATTCAAGCCATTGGATATAAGAACTGTAGCAGGTCATGTTTAATTTGCATAATCTTAAGAAAATATCAGCTTGTCAGGATGCATTGTGTCACATAGAAAATGAATCATCGCCTATCCATTTGGTTGCTTGCTTGTGTGAAAGCATGTGCCATTTATAACATTATATGCAGATCAAATTGATTTCAGTCTCTGGTTCAGATAGCACTCATCAGGGTGATATAGTTTTTTTCTTTCCTGAGCCTTCAGTGGCTGCCCAGAATCTGTACAGTGTTGTCCTTTACTGTAAAAACATACCACTGGGATGGTAGGAGCATTTTAGCAGTTGCTTTTACGCCGCGCGTAGGCCAGCCCAGCAAGTGTATATTCCATCTCTCGGAAGCGTAGGGCTCCTACTGTGATCGCTGAAGGCCCTTTGTCCTTAAAGCCAGCCTTCTCATAAAAAGGTACGAGAAACTTCTCGCACACGAGCAGCGTTCGGCGTGGACCTGGAAGGCAGCGTAGATACTGCAGGTAACGCCAGAGAAGGATGGAGCCTTTGCCTTGCTGGCGACAGTGCCGGTGGACAGATAGCACGTGGATGTGTACAGCTGGAGGGTTGGGTATGTGACGTGTCAGAGCTTCCTATATGAATAGACAGACAGGTGGCATGATTATTTAATTCGGTGTAAATGTTTGTATGTAATTAATATAACTTTATTAAAGCAAGAAGAACATAATGGATCCTAATAGATGCATGTAAAATACAGTTTTAGTTTAATGTTTTTCTATAAAACTACATTTATCATCTTTATCCCATTTTACACTAAACTAAATTATATTGAATGAATCTTTACATCTTCCATCAACCTGCTCATGTGCTAAATTATCCATAACCCTGAAAACATTCCCCTTTGGGGCCCATGTAGGGCCACTGTAGGAAGCCAAATGAGGCCTGCAGCAGGCAGCACATTATGGGTGCTGTTACCAGGCTGAATTGCATTGCATATGTGGGTCACACACTATAGAGCCCAAGATGGGCCCCCAGAGAGCTAGCCCAAAGTGTGGGCTGGTCCCAATAAGTTAAGCCCCAACAAACATGCCCACAAACCATTTTGGTTGATAGTAACAGAGCCCTTATTAGGATGCCTATCTTCTATCTGCAAGCTTCACAGATCCTGGTTTGACCACAAGATCAGGTTATCTTATGTGTGTTTATGTGGGTCTCTTTTGGGTTCTCTGGTTTAATTACACTTCCGAGCAAAGTGTGCAATTGCGTCTAGCCAGCAAGCATGCCCCATTTGGACCTGTTTGGGGCCACTGTAGGCAGCAAATTGAGGTCTGCAGACAGGCAGCTTAATACAGGCCCTGATTCTGTTAACCAGGTAGAGGAATGGTTTGTTGGCATGGTAGGTGGGTCTCGACTTAGTGTTGCCCCACACGGGCCCTAAAGAGGAATGCTCACCAGGTATGGACAATTTAGCATTTGAGCAGGTTTTTAGGAGGTGTAAAGATGCAGTCACTATTATTTATTTTGGTGTAAAAGTAGATTTTGGTATGAACAAATTCAATAAAATTTTTATTTGATGATCTTCACCTAAAAAAAGGAAAATCCTCAGTCTATTGCGACATGAACTCTTGAAAGAAACATCATGAAGCTCAAAAATTGCAAGACAGAGTGAAAACAAGAGCACTGTTGTATTCTTTTTATGTATTCTTTACCTGTGCAAGTCTTTCTTTATCCCAGCCAGATCCGATAATGAAGCCCACCAGCTGTCCTTCCTCAAACCAGCCCATGGATAACTCGGGACACTGACCTAAGAATTTCAGCACTTCGTCCAACGTGAGTGGACACTCTCCAGACACTGAGATGAAAGCTACATACATACAGACAGGCATGAAGAAAGGGGATTCAGTTACTGAGGACAAGAGAGATGATCCTGCATTTATATGCTAACACAAACAGATTATCACCAGATCAGCCAAGAGTTCAAGTGTCTCTACTCACAATCAAATTAACCTGAACCTATTTGTGTCCAACATCAAGACATGTAAAGTGATGTGCAGGGTGTCCTGAAAGTCTCCATTCAGGGAAATTAAGCCAATTGTCTCCAAATATTTCAGTTTCTTTTCTTTTCTTTTCTTTTCTTTTCTTTTCTTTTCTTTTCTTTTCTTCTAGCTTGTAAGTTTCCATTGACAACAATAAGAACAACTTGAAATCATTCTCATGGCTGGATTAAGAGTAATTATTTTATGCAAAACTTATTAACAAATAATAAAAAAAAAAATCTGTATTATTTTAAACTCTGATATTCAGTCCAGGCTTCTGAACCAGTTTCACACACACACACACACACACACACACACACACACACACACACACACATATATGTGTGTATTATCATGAGTTATTAAGTTAGCCTTAAGTATGATGCTGCACAGATAGGATCGATAATTCTATTTAAGAATCAGATTCTCTTTCTCGCTAACGAGCTCGACATGCAGAAACAGCTGATGGCCAGTCTTTAAGTTCTTATCATTAGTTTTTAATCTGGAATTATATATTGCTTTTGTTAAATATGATGCTGCTTTTGGAGAGAGAAGGAGAATAATAATTTGAGAGAGAAAGAGTAAGTTTTTGGAGCTAAATTTTTTGCAGGCTTTCAAACAGCTGTAGTTTAGGCTAGAGGTGGGCACGGGTACAAAAACCTGGTAACCAGTGCACTGATTGGAGAGACTTGTGTTGTTCAATAAATGTTTCATTTAAGCAATTTTCTGTATCACGTCTAATTAATTGAGAAATAGGTTTTATGGCATGAAGGGGGGAAAAAAAGAAAATCGGCCAAAAAAATCGGCATCATATATCAGCATCAGTATAGAGATAAAAACCCATATCAGTCGACCTCTACTCTGAACTTCAAACAATCATTTAATAGGTAAGGAAAAGAAATGTTTAATAGATAATACTTTTTTTTTTTACCTGGTTGTGAAATTGAAAAACAATTTATTTTATTTCTAAATGTCACCTGTTGTTAGACAAAGTGCAAACCATGCAATAAATCAGGGCCTTCTGCATCTACTCTTACCTTCTCGCTCAATCTCAAACACACTGATGGCATCCTGTGGCGTGAGGTTGCGGAACTCGCTGGCGGGAAGCGTGTGGCGTCGCTGGCGGCGAGGACCGGACACGCTCAGTGGCATCTTTAAGTAAAAAGCTTTCAGGAAAGGTGAAGAGCTCACCTGCTCGCTCACTATCATACACCCCTTCTGTTCCATCAGTGTTGCTCTTTGTTGCACTCTCTGTCTGTTTAAACCCTCTCAAACTGTTCCTACTTTTCCTCTTGGGGTCCAATCCACTTGCCCGCCCCTACTTCTCTGACCATGCCCTCTCCTGACCCCAGTCCTGATCCCCTTAAACGATGTCTTCTGAAGAGGAACGGATAGACCTGAGCGCACGTGCGGATTAAAAGCCGTAGGAGTCAGGTGAGCTGTTTTTCTCGCCACTAATGCAGCTGAACTGTCTGGGTAACACGATTAACCTCAAAATGAGACCTCCAGGTAAATATAGACATTATTGCATAAGTTATTGCCTCTCAGATTGGCCGAGTTCTTTCATTCTGTTTAATTGATTAATAAATATCTGGTAATAAGAGGTTATATTTGTGTGAACGGTTTATTGAATTTTTTTTACTTAACATAAAAAACCAGGAAGCCACGAAATCGAAGTGTAAATCTAAGTATAAGACAGACAGTGGGTCAAATAAACACTGAGACAGATAGTATAGTAATAAATACTTAATAGATTGAACTGTTTGGATTAATTGAATGCGGAGTTTTCAGTATTTTAGGCCTGACGGATGGATCACTTCTGGTTTCTTCCTGCACCCAGAAACATCAAGGTAAGTAGATTGGGTGAGATTTCCATTATGCAAAGAGGGTTAGTAGCTACTGTAAGTAAATGGACAGGTACTCACTCTGACTCCTATTTTCTTCACATTTTGGCCCAAAAACAGAGTATTTCTAAATGTGTTTACTGAAAGGAACTTAAAAGTTGCAATCAAAGTAAAGAATTCAGCAATGAGAAAGTATTGGTGCTGGTTTTCAGGTAAAACTACATTCTTAATGTCTGTATGGAGTTCCTCTGCATGTTCTTCCATTGTCTGTTGTTTGGGGAACTGATGGCTTAAGGTGTTAAGCTTTGGAACAGAAGGTCATGAGTTCAAGTCACATCATCATGAAACTCCAATTGCTGGGCCCCTGAGCAAGGCCCTTATCCTTCGAGTGCTCAGTTGTATAAATAATCGTAAGACACTCTTAGGCCATCTGCCAAATGCTTTAAATCTCCATATGGGTTTTCTCCTGGGTTACTGGTTTTTTTCCCACCTCTAAAAATCCTCTTAGTCAATGTTACAGCAATTTACTCTTAAATTAATTTTAGCAGTATGTTGTTTATTTGTATGTTATTGAATTAATTTGATCAATTGTATCAGTTTTATTTAAAGACTCAAAAGTACCACATTTTTTTTCTTACTTACTCCTCTCCTTTCTTTCTTTCTTTCTTTCTTTCTTTCTTTCTTTCTTTCTTTCTTCTAGGGTTAAACTTTAAAATGAAGCAAAACATTTCAATTCTCAATCAATGTATTTTTGTGAAGCTGCTTTGTTATAAATTCCACTGGTTAAAGCACTGTACAAAAAAACTGAAGTGAATTGTACACTTGTTGCTTGTGATAATAGCAGAACATCTGTAAGTCCTGGCTGTTTTCAACAACTTATTTTCTTTCAAGAAGAAGAAAAGGCTTTTTACTTGTCATATATACAAGTACAGCACAGCGAAATTCTTTCTTCACATATACCAGCAATGCTGGGGTTAGACATGATGTAGCATCCCTGGAGGGTTAAGGGCCTTGCTCTAGGGCCCAAGGGGAGCAGCTTGGATATACTGGGGCTTGAACCACCAATCCTTCTGAACAGTAACCTAGAACCTTAACCACTGAGCTACCATCGTGTTAAACCGTGTTTGCGAACTTTTGCATACAGCTTTAGATGAATAACTTTACAATTAAATTGGTTAGTATGCAATGAAGCGCTGTGGGCTAATCTGTCTAATTTAATAGTAATTGTAATTTAATTGAGTAATTCAGCTGCGGAAAAAAAAAATCTTTTCAGACGTATGTGCATATTAAGGAAGCGAATCACTGTGTGAGCCTAATTTGAACAGCATGAAAGATAATGGGGTGTAATGAGTTCAGTGTGCTTCACTACACATGCATATCTGCAGGTCATACAATTATGCACTCGAGTTAATTACACTGTAGCAGCACAGCACATAAAATCATACCGATGCAGTTTAAATGCATTAGAAGGCAAAGAAAATGTGATCTTTAATGTGCCTACTGTGGCATTACAATTTCAGTAACTGCTGATGTGGGTTTCACACACGTTTCGCACGGAAAAGCAGAAAAAGTGTGTGTGGTAAAGACTTGATGAGAGGCCAGAAAAGGATAGCCATAGCTGACATGAAGACTGCCGTAACTCAAATAAACAATATTTACTATTGTGATAGAAAAGCATCTCAGAACATGCTAAACCATGGGGTAATTGGTCCACAACAGCGATAATCGAGCAGGTGAAGCACTGTTCGCACCATGAATTTGTTCGTAAGTTGTTACTGTGTTCGTTATTGACTACGCATATCTCCCACTTTTGTACGTCGCTCTGGATAAGGGCGTCTGCTAAATGCCGTAAATGCTAAATGCCATAAATGCAATGATGTAAGAGCTGAAATACTATATAAAAAAAAAAAAAACAATAAAATATACTAAAACAAATCGAAATACTGTATACAATAAATCGTATTAAGTAATAAAAAAAATTCACTTCAAAAATTCACTTCAAAAATGAATTTGCCTCAGTCTAGTGCGACTCGTAGACGCGTTACGGTTGACGACTAGCTAGCTGTGGCTCGCGTCCATTTTGAATTTTTTCGACTTTGAACAAATTTTACTTTGAGTACAGGTTTGTTCGTATCTGCGAAAGTTCGAAAGGGAACGTTCGTAAAGTCGGGAGCATCTGTATTGTTGTTTTGGCCTTTTTCCAGTGTTCAGTGGCTCAATAATTAGGTATAGTGGTGTTCCTGATAATGGGCTCAGTAAGCGTATATGATAAGTTAACAAGTCAAGTCAAGTCAAGTTTATTTCTATAGCGCTTTTCACAACAGACATTGTCTCAAAGCAGCTTTACAGAAATCAACAGTCAAGGTGTGCATTTATCCCTGATGAGCAGCCATGGCGACTGTGGCAAGGAAAAACTCCCTTAGATGTTATGAGGAAGAAACCTTGAGAGGAACCAGACTCAAAAGGGGAACTCATCCTCATTTGGGTGACATCAAGAGTGTGATCGTAAATCTTTCAACAATACAGAACACTGGAGAGTGAGAACTAACATGAGCACTGGAGTATAAGATTACAAGTAAATGTTCTTTCTGCAGTCTTTGGTATAAAAGTAGGAGCTACTGAGCTCAACATTTGTGATCATCACAGATCCAGCAACAGCTTCTCCATGCCAGAGCCATAAGTAACGTAATTAGTTACTTTTTTGGGGAGTAACTCAATATTGTAATGCATTACTTTTAAAAGTAACTTTGCCCAACACTGGTAGTGGGATCCAATTGGCACTGGTACGTCTCTAGATGGTTCGGGATGTTTGTGAGTTCGGCATCTACTTCTTTAAAGTCCATAATCTTAACGAGGTGGGACGTGACTGGAGCTGGCCAAACCTCGGGAAGCCTCGGGATTGGTAGAGGTAGAGAAAAGCAGTGGAGAGCAATTAGCGTAGCTGCTGTTCATGATATTAACAGCACAAGTTGATAATGTGCATGTGATCAGATGTTCTGGAGCACAAGGTTATGATGTGAGACGTGTTATGTGTAGGACTTGCTAAAAAGATATGTTTTTAATCTGCACTTAAACTGGGAGACTGTGTCTGAGCCCCGAACACTGTCAGGAAGACTATTCCAGAGTTTGGGAGCTAAATGTGAAAATGCTCTACATCCTTTAGTGGACTTTGCTATTCTAGGAGCTACTAGAAGCCCAGAGTTTTGAGATCTCAGGGAGCGTGACGGATTGTAGCGTGTTAGAAGACTGGAGAGATACATGGGAGCCAAACCATTTAGTGCTTTATAAGTAAGAAGCAGTAGTTTGTAGTCTATTCGAAACTTAACAGGAAGCCAATGTAGGGACGATAAGATTGGGGTTATGTGATCATATTTTCTTGACCTAGTAAGAACTCTTGCTGCTGCATTCTGAACTAACTGAAGCTTGTTTATTAATGATGCAGGACATCCACCTAGTAATGCATAACAGTAGTCTATTCTGGAGGTCATGAACGCATGGACGAGCTTCTCTGCATCGGATATAGACAACATATTTCTTAGCTTAGAAATATTTCTAAGGTGAAAGAAGGCTGTTTTTGTAACTTGGTTGATATGATTTTTAAAAGATAAGTTGCTGTCTAAAATAACACCCAGGTCTTTTACTGTTGAACTAGTGGTTACAGAACATCCGTCTAAATGCAGGTTGAGATGATGGAGCTTCTGTATACTAGTTTTTGGGCCGATGAGCAAAATCTCCATCTTATCAGAATTAAAAGTAGAAAGTTATGGGTCATCCAATCTCTTATTTCCTTAACACACTCAGTTATCCGAGTTAATTGAGCTGTATCGCCTGGTTTAGATGAGATATATAGCTGGGTATCATCAGCATAACAATGGAAGCTAATTCCATGCCTTCTAATAATATTTCCTATGGGAAGCATGTATATTATGAAGAGCAGGGGTCCTAGAACTGAACCTTGTGGCATGCCATAATTCACTAGCATTAGCCTGGATAGCTATCCATTTAAATCTACGAAATGGTAACGATCGGACAGGTAGGATTTAAACCAGCTTAATGCCTGTCCCTGAATGCCGATGTAGCACACTTCAATGGCTCTTTATTTCCTGGATTTCTCAATGAAGCTCAGGATTAAGCCGTTAAAATTGTTGGACACAAACCAAACCATGTACTTGAGTTAGAGATACAATAGGTAAAATATTGCTAATAAAAGTGCTCTCTTTAAACTTTCACTTGAATGAATATATAAAAAAAAAAGTGTTTTCTTTCAAATGTGCTCAAGTATCCAAAAAAAAAAAAAACCAACGATTTATAATTGCTAATTATTATGTTTACAAGACTCTGCTTTATCAACTCAGTTTATGTGAAAAGTACTCTAATGCAGGGGTCACCAACGTGGTGCCCGGGGGTACCAGGTAGCCCGCAAGGACCACATGAGTAGCCCGTGGGCCTTTTCTAAAAATAGCTGTTTCCTACTTTGTTAAATCATTGTTGATAATTATTATGAAAAATCATCATCATGATCAGTGTCTTCACATAGATGAATATCAGTAATTATTAATAATAACATATAATAAAAGGTAAATTGAGCAAATTTGTTATTTCAGATCAAACTGGTAGCCCTTCATATGAATCGGTACCAAAGAAGTAGCTCTCAGTTTCAAAAAGGTTGGTGACCCCTGATCTAATGTAACACATAGCACACTAATCTATTAATAAGATGATATTAATAAGTCAAACACGGATTAATGTCTTTCAAAATAAGAGACCAAAACCTTTGAACTACTTAAAACTTAAAAAAAAAAAAATCACATAAATAAGTCCACGGGTGTTGTGGCAAGTTCGAGTCAGGAGTTTCTTCCAATGTAGTGAAGTTAAAGTCTCCCCAAATGGAAAAAATTTAGTAAAGTACGGATACGCAAAAACGCTACTTGAGTACAGTAACGAATTACATTGAATTACACTGATGATATTAACGTGGAGTTTCCAAACCACAACTGACCCAATGTTTAGATCAAATAAGAATCAAAGGAACCTGATGAAAGCACGGCGAATCATCAAAGTTGAAATGGCGCATGATCAGACGGACAGAATGAATCGTCTTTCAGAGACCGGAGTGTTAAATAGATCATCTTTATTTACACATCATGCAGAGCGTCGTCTGATCTTCATGTAAAGCCACTTATCATATTGCATATGCACGTTATTAACAGAGCGATTAGCAATGTGGTCATTATAAATCTAGTCAGATCGCACTCGATAGCTGTCACATGTGCACACATACAATTAATACAATGTAATATTATATAATGTATTATTGTGGCTTTAGTCATAAATCACTTGTAAACCATTTTAGAAATATTCGCATAGTATCTAAGAAACGTTAACACCAGCCACTTCGACGCACGCTTGTATGCGGAAAGCTGAAAGAATACACAAGTCTCAAGCCTCCGAATGTGTTCTTCAATCACAAGCCCTGAACAGCTCAAAGCACAAAGTAGCCAGATGTGTTTTTAAAGGCACATATGCCTCTCTGCACAATGCTGCATTTACAAAGCAGCTGCATGACACTGCACATTGTGGTGGGTTCGGATTCAGGATGCGGAATGAATACAGCTTACATGTGATGAGCCGCGTTTCTTCTTCACGAGAACATATGTTCGAGGAATGACTTCATTCATGGATACTTAAAAAAAAAAACTTAGTGTCGCGAGTTCGTTCGCCGGACTATGGCCCGAAGGGAAGATGTGAATGCACTTGGAGCGATATATTTGGTCATAAAACTGCTAAAAAATAAAGCAGACCTTCCGCATACGCACGTCTTCCAAAGAAGGTCAGGGTCCCTCCATCACTCAGAAAAAATTGAAAAAAAAAAAAAAAAAAAGAGATTGCGCTTTAGGACTTATAAAACATGTCTTCATATCAAATTCGCTTAGTTTACAGATGTGTAATATTTAATAGCTTTAATATCTCTATATTATAATCAACACTGCTTTCATTTAGTCATTTAAATATGAATTAAAGAAAGTATAAAAAAAGAAAACATAGTATTGAATAATAATTATATTATAAGTTGCAAAATTGTGCTTTGAAAGTGAACTGTATCCGGTTAGTGATGAATTTGTAGTAATACTCCTTATATTTTTTATTTCTTCACTAATGACTCTTCCACGTTAAGATCAAAGAGAACAAATCCTATTTTCTTCTTATTTCCGATCGTCGTTTTTACGCTAAAATAAATAAAAACGCGCTACGGAACAGACAAACAACAGAAATGCACACAAAAAAAAGCATGTAGAAACCGGTTAGCTGCTGATGGTTGAATGAATAGGACTGGAGAATTGAAGGATTGGGCAAAGTCAGGAGAAGAGAAAAGGATGAAGGTCCATTTAGTCGTCCTCCATGTGCAAAGTGCTCATGGGACAGAGCAGCGGCTGGCTAGAGCTGCTTGTGCTCCGAGTGATCAAACTCTCCATGGAGCCCGACAAACCTGCAGGAAAAAAAAACAAAAAAAAAACAAACACCAGTGTCATGCTTTTCATCAATTTCTGAATCATTATTATGTAACTTCAGGGGCTTCAAAATGTTGCCATGTTGAGACCATGATTTAGCTTGTATAAGACTCGGAGAAGAACATGAAGACGGAGGAGACAGAAAGGCCTACATACCAGAGTTACTCTTCCATACCGATAGAGCAGGAATCAGGACCCAGAGCTGCCAGGTTCAAGGCCACGCAGGAAACAAAAAAAAAAAAAAAGAGAACGCAAGCAAAAAAAAAAATACAAACGCAGGAAACAGAGAGAAAAAAAAGAGAATACAGCACTCAGGTTACATTTCGTAGCTGACAAAAAGCAAGATCAAGTGATCTGGGTGGCTGCTTGAAAAACAGACATAAGTTGATGGCAGAAAGACAAAGCCAAACAAGCAAGTAGGAGGAAAACAGCATCAGAAATAAATTTCCCCTCGTGTGTGCGAGTGAGAAACGCTGCTCACCGGGTGGGTCGCTCTCGGCTTTGGTCAGGCTGCTGCGCTCGCTGATGCAATCGGTCATCATCATCTCTCCTTCAGAATTCACCCTGTCCTCTGCACAGACCCAAACATCACATCACAAACTCCAACAAGACAACCATCACCAAACATAAGCACCAGACAGAGTATCCACCATAACCATCTCCACAAGTGCATTCATACAAACCAGTGACCAGCCTCACAGCTGCACTACAATCAGAGCTGACCTTCAAAAATTATTCTCATTTTCTTTTTTTTCTTCCTTCCTTCCTTGATTCCTTCCTTGATTCATTCCTTCCCTCCTTTCTTACTTTTTTCCTTCCTTCCTTCCTTCCTTCCTTCCTTCCACCCTTTCTTTTTCCTTCCTTTCTTCAGCTCTTTCTTTTTCTTTCTTCCACCCCCCCCTTCTTTCATCCTTTATTTCCTTCCTTACTTTTTTCCTTCCTTCTATCCTCCCTTTCTTTTTCCTTTCTTCCTTCCATCCTATTTTTTCCCCTTTCTTTCATCCTTTAATTCCTTCCCTCCTTCCTTCCTTCCTTTCCATAATTTTTTCTTTCTTTCTGGACCACTCACAGAAGGCAGAAAATGAAACAATTATCTGGTATTTTTCAAGTATCCTCCAATTTATCTTTGCTTTTTTTACAGTCCAAATGTTTGGAAAAACATATTTGATAAAAATACTAATAATTATTTTTATATTAAGAAGCCAAATCTGAAAGTGGAATTAACCACTGCATGCATGTTAAAGCAAAACATACATATAAATGATTCCATGGTCAGTCTGAATATTTGATTCTGGCTGGGAAGTGTGTGCCTGTTTAACCACTACTCTAAACACACACACACACACACACACACACACACACACACACACACACACA
>JAAIIK010000111.1:124644-140043 GCA_014706435.1 Silurus glanis
ACATATACAGTGGTACCTCGACATACGAGTGCCCTAACATACGAGTTTTTTGAGATACGAATGGTCGATTTTTTTGCTTTGATACGCGAGCAAAAGCTTGAGATACGAGCTCGAGACGCCGCTGCTAGATGGCGAATCGAAGCCAGAAAGCGAAGATTGTGACGAAAATTAAGATAAGCAAAGAAGAAAAAGTAAAAATGTAAAAGTTTAGGGATACGTAGTGTACAGGAGTGATAGTAAAAAAACGAGTTTTCCCTCCTCCTCCGCTTATCGCCGCATCTGGTGTCTTTCCTTTATTAAATTCAGATAAGAGATGTGCAGAAGACAAACACTGATGAATGTTAAAGAGCACAATGATTTTTTTTTTCCATTGATGGAGATTGAGAGCATCACTTACATCTTCCTCCTTCCATTCAGAAAAATTGATCTTGAAGGAGGGTAAGGAGAACTGCTGGCTCACTCCTCGCTTGTAGTGCACCGTCTCAGACACCATAGCGGGACTCTTGGGATTATAACTAAATAAAGAGGAAAAGGCAAAATGTGAAATGAAGATTGATTTTTAAAACCACAAACATATAAGTAGACTGGAATTTCATATCGGTGAAGATCGAATCGTTCAAGCGTGCAGTGCTCCTCGATGCCTGCTCTATAAAAACAGAAAATTATTAACTGAAATCTGGAGGAACAAATGAGAACCTAAGTAGCTCATTAATCAAAGATTTCCAAAACCTACAAGACACGGACGCACAGGTTTTTCCCTTTTCTCGATAGAAATCTGGCTGCATTTCCATAGAAACGGCTTGTTGCTAGGAGCTCGGAAATTGCTCAGATTTACAGATGTGATTTATTTTAAGCCTGGAGCGAAATGAAAAAACATGACCAAATGGCTGAAACAAAAAAAAAAAAAAAAAGAAATGGTTTCTTTCGGAATTATCTGCAGCTTTGTACAATAAAGGGTGGAAAAGCAGACTGGATTTGAATGGTTATGCTGCCATTTGAACACAATTAGTGATCGAGAATGGAATAGAATCGCCTTTATTTGTCACACATACATTACAACACAGAGAAAGGTCAGAGGGTTAAGGGCCTTTGCTCAAGGGCCCAAAAGTGGCAGCTTGGCGATACTGGGGCTTGAACCCCTGACCTTCCGATCAGTAACCCAGAGCCTTAACCACTAAGGTTATGCATGGATGTGAAACGTGAAATACGATTTGAGAAAACACTCACACGGCCATTCCGTTGGAGAATTCCTCAAACGCCTGGCAGTAGATAGTGATGGCTACTCGGGCATCCGAGTCAAAAGTAAACTCCACTCCGTATAAAGACTTGGGTTTGTCTCCTTCCTCAGTGGGTGTATCGCCATCATCTTTATATCTATACATGACATACTTAAACGTTATTCAATACATCCATCATGTGGGCAATTTTTTTTTTTTTACATTACATAGTACAGGTCAGTAGCTCGTCTACGTGTATTATATAAAACTGAAATTCTAGTTTCCTGAATGAGACATCTGATACTTATCTGTTATATTCAGAGTAATAAATATTTCAAAGAAATTCCGCACCTGACGAGGCGCAAGGAGTCCTTCCTGATGTTCACGAGGCTTCTCAGTGTCTTCACGGGCTCGTGCGGTGCCGGGGTCACGTATGGAAACTAGACGGTGACGTTAACAGGGACGGTCGTGACTCATAAACAACAGTGGGGAAAATATGACAGCATGGCTATAGCGCTTTAAAAGGGTGCTTTGTTTTTCTCTACCTGCACAGGACGGTTGCCTAGGAAATTGAGATCCATGTTCTCACCGAAAAGGTAACCTTCAGGATGAGGGGTATCAAACTTCTCCCCTCCCATGAAGAAGTGACTAGCAAAGTAGTTCCCTTTAAGAAGAAAAAAGAAGAAGAAGAAGAAGAACTGAGCTGTCAGTTCACTAAAACAGTTAAGGGCTTACATAATTGTGCATCCGGAGTAGATATAAAATATCTACACACCCCTGATCAAATCACAACTCGGATCTTTTTCCGCTTAATGTGGTCAAGCAGCACAGTCATATTGAAACTCATGGACAGTAGCAATTATCACACAATGGTCATCAATTGCATGATTCTTATTTACACCAAAATAAAATATATATAGTAATAAACCAAAAAAATAATAAAATAAACCCCAAAAGTAACAACCCAAATAAAAATCTGCTGTTTCTCTTGTATTATCTTCATCGTCCTCACGCTGCTGAAGCCCTCAGGGGTACAAAAGATTTTCCAAAACATAAGATTCACAATATGACCCCATGAATGCAATAAGCAACAGCGGAAGTGGTTAAGATGTTGGACTTCTGACCACAAGGTGCCAATCATGGACCCCTAAGCAAAGCCATTATCCCTCAACTGCCCTTAAACCTCAACTCTGAGTTGTTTATAGAAGATAATTGCATGATCTGGATATGGGTGTCTACCAAATGCTGAAAATGTAAGATGTTAAGGGAAAAAATTAACAAGTGATGAATCACCACAGTTAAACCATCACAAAATTATAAGAAGGGACAACACTAAAGCAACGTTAAAGTAAAGGAAAGAATATAGGGCGAATACTTGTCACTCTGCATAGGACAACAATCTCTTCTATTCTTCTACAGTGTCGGGTTGACCATAAAAAAAAAAAGCTATTTCCTATAAACATAATGTACCATACCATACCATAATATACCATATCACCACGAAGCACGTAGCATGTGATTTGGTCTGATGAGGCTAACGTAGATGTTTTTGAACATAATGTTTAATGCATAACCAGAACAGCATATAACCTAAAAAAACACCATTGTGAAGCATGGTGGTGGCAGTATCATGCTCTGGGGCTGCCTTTACTTATCATCATGCTGTAACCAGGTTTGAATGAATCGTGGATCTGATAATCCGGTGCATTTATTCTATCACATCCCTTTACAGATCCACCTGATCCTTTCAGCCGCCCTACCTCTGATGAGGATGGTTCCACGTGAACATCTAAGGGAGTTGTTGCCAAAGTCAAGACTGGCTCGCGTATTACTGCTAAAAATAAATTTGATATTTTATAACCTATTTATGTTTGTAAAGCTGCTTTGGGATAATGTCCATTGTTACGCAAATAAAACTGAATTCACCAGATCATAGCAGTGTTTTTGATTACAGTCCAAATCCTTCCTCAAAGTTCTTGAGTTGTTCAGGAACCTCACAGATCTACTATTAAAATCTAATAAACCCAATTACAGTGTTTATAGACATATATTTTACAACATTCTTAATTACATTAGAGTATGAAATGTAGAAAACAGTCAACAATATAGACGAGAGAAATCCAAAATAAAATAAAGGGTCCAGATAATGCACATAGTGTGATCTTAATATGGGATCTGTTAATGATCACGTTGTACTATGGCTTACAGGTAGGATTTAGAGAACTGATATTAAATCCAAGACTATCTAAATGACTTGGGGAAACAAACTTACCAGATTTAGGAGGAAATCTGTAGGCGGAATTCGCCTGGATATCGATATCTTCCACCCCGGCGATCCTTCGGCCGAGTACCGAGCCCATGATTCAGCGCTGCGATGATTCTAGCTAGCAGGCTAACAGATACTTCTGTTTTTTTTCTCTCCCAAAATAACACGTTTCTAAAACACCCTGTACAGATAAATAGACTTGGTCCACCCTGTCCTACCCGCGATGGGTATTTAACTCGACGGTAAACAACACTCCGGCTAAGCTAAAACTAAAATGTCCCTAGAAAATGCAATTAGTGCCGGGTAGCTTTCCGCTAGATCTCCCTTACCTACCTGTAATATAGTTTTAAAAAGCCCCCAAAAAAGTGTCGTTAATGTTGTAAACAAAATTTGTCGGTTATTTTGATCATTTTAGATCATCTAAAGCGCCTACATGCTACAACAACAAACCCAGACGTGGTCGCTGGATACAAACGCGAATCTGATTGGCTGCGCCGTTCTGAGGATCCGCAGGCTCATCCAATCAGATTGTGGGATCGGCTGGATGCTTGTTCCGGGTTCTTTGTGCAAGTCAGAGAATGGTGCTTTTTTGTGGGGGGTTTTCGCATTTTTTTCGCATATGATTCTATGATTCTTTTTTTTCATATGATTGTTAGAGACTCCTGGAATCCATACATGATTACAAATATATTATGTTCATTGGTGTGTTCTTATATGTGAGGTACTGGGAATGTTTCTCATCGTTCCTGGAGGACCTTGACACCTGGTTTCTGTGTAGCATCATTCATTAATTTATTAATCCAGTTCCTGTCTACAGAGTTTCAGTAGAACCCAATCCTGGACCACAAAAAATTTAGGACAATTCACCTCTGATGGTACACCAGTTCACTGTAGGCCTCTTTGTACCTAGAAACTCTCACACCATCATCCACAATTTCCTTACCTGGATGTTTTTGGGAAGCAGGAAGATTCATTCATCCATTCATCAGTCCATCTTCTGTCATTCCTTTATCCTGATCGGGGTATCTGTAGAACAAGAGACAATCCACAGAGAATTCATTTCCGATGGGACACCAGTTCACTGTAGGCCTCTTTGTACCTAGAAACACTCACATCCCCATCCACAATCTCCTTACCTGGATGTTTTGGGAAGTAGACTCATTTATTCACCAGTCATTCTTTAATCTTGATCAGGGTTTCTGAGAACACTGAGCCAATCCCAGAACACTAAATAGAAAAATTCAACTTTAATGAGACACAATTTCATTGTCCAAACAAACACTTGCACGACCAAACACACCTAGACAATCTCCTTGCCTGGATGTTTTAGGAAGTAGGAAGAAACCCAAGAACCCAGATGAAACACAAGTAAAAGCAGGGCAAACTAAAAGGCTGTCCCTCAATAACTTACTTTATGTGTTCCTAGTCTTATTGTGTTCTTCAATACTGAACTTATATGACTTAGACAACAACATTTACTTTTACACCAAATTTGAGTTAATAATGAGTTGTTCAGTTAATTGTGAGTTGTTCAGCTAATTGTGCTAAACCCTACATGCCAAAAATATGTGGACACCTGATCATCATGTACAGTTTGTTATATGGGATGTGGCAGCTTTGTGGTTAAGGCATTGGACTTTGGATCTGATGGTTGTGAGATCAGATCACACCTACACTAATCTACCACTTCTGGGCCCCTAAACAAGGCCTATATCCCCATTACTGCTTATTAGTATAAATCTGATAAAAGCAACTTAATTTGTTTTGATCAGATTCATACTATTAGGCGGTAATGGGGACTTTTGACTCTGTGGAAATGCATTAAAAACCATATGTGACCATAGTCTTGATTAATGTTAATGTTAGTTCCAGGTCTGATGAGGGCCTTAATGTTAGTTTAGAATTAGCAGTGCTCTAATTTAGCCTCTGGTCCTTCAGGGGGCGCTGTGAACACCAGACTGCCAAACCTAAACACTTTGCATCAGCCAGTACAGCTTTGTTGCCAGAGCTGTCATTTTTATTCAGGTAATTTTTTAAGTGACTGCTTAGAATACACACGATTAGCTCAGTAAGTTAGTTTACATATTACTTATATCTTAAGAATCTATAATTTATAACCATATATTATCCTACTACTACTACTACTACCATAACTACAATTTCCTACTATTACATTAAGGAGAAATCAGACTTTTTGCTGTTACGTATTCACTAGAGCACAGTAAAATTATTTTATTTGCATACCTCAGCATGTAAAAAATGTGCAATCAGAACACAGAGTTAGCTATGATATGACCTGTGAAGCAGATGGGGTTCAGTGTGGTGCTGGGACATGAACCACTGTACTTCTGTACTGTTACCAAGAGCTTTAATTGCTGAAGGACCACTGAAAAATACTACCACTGCTAATACTACTACCATGTACTACGATCACTACTACAACTATCACAAGTAGTAAAAATGGTAATAGTAGCAGTTGTATAAGTAGTAGTAATAATAGGAGTACTAACATTAATACTACCACTACAACTATTACTGCTACTACTACTACTACTACTACTACTACTACTACTACTACTACTACTAATAATAATAATAATAATAAAATAAGATATACCTTTATTAGTCCCACAGTGTGGAAATATTTATGTTACAGCAGCAAAAAAAAAAAAAAAAAAAGTGCAAACATATAAAGTAGAGACATAGTACAAATATATACATCACAGTGTATAAATACAAAAGTTAAAGAGACAAACAATACAGTAGTTACACTAATTACGATAGCTACAGTAATTACAATAATAATAATAATAATAATAATAATAATAATAATAATAATAATAATAATAATAATAATGTTTTCACAAACACCAGTACTACTGGTAAAGGTAGAGTAGCATTAATATTCAAAAATCTAATCAAATTAAAAAAAAAAAATACTATTAATAGTAGTAGTACTAATAGTATAATACAGTATACTACTATAACTATTACCACTACTACAACTACTATCACTAAAACAATCTAGTACGAATTGTTATTGTAACAGTATAATCAATAGTAGAATTATTAATAGTACTATACTAATATTAATAATAATACGATTTATCACTTATTACTAGTAAAGGTAGTAGTAGCAGTAGTATGAATGGTAGTAGCAAATAATAGTATATTAACAATTCTACGATTACTACAATATTATTAGTATTATAAATACTAATACTACTACTATAATATAATTTGTAAGTTTTTCATTGTTGCTATTGTTTTACTGTTATTGTTTTGACCCCCAGGCTGCTTTAAAGGCCACTGCGGCGGTTTTTTGCGGACCTGGCAACCCTGAGGAAGAGCATGACTGAGTACGTCGAGTTTGAAGGAGTCCAGAGAGGAACAGAAATAAACTAGTTTAGTAGCATGGACGAACTAAAGCACCAGGTTATGATCAACCAGTTCGTTCTGATCGCAGGCTGTGCGGCGGACCAGGCCAAACAGCTTCTCCAGGCAGCACACTGGCAGTTCGAGGTGGGTCTGAATGTTTGTTTACTAACTGTCCTGTAATCTACATCAGTGGTGGGAAGGAGATCGAGCTAGTTACAACTTCTACCACTCATTCTCCATCTCCTGCTGTCCACCCAAGCTCCTTTAGATCCTTCTGTGTGGTTAGAAGTGTAATCTCGGACGTGTTCTAGATTATAATATCAAGAATGTTCAAATGAAAAAGTCTTCAAAAGAATGAAAGCAGATTACAAAAGTGTACACGATCTTGTGTGTGTGTGTGTGTGTGTGTGTTGATCAATTGCAAGATGTTGAAATCTTTGTGTTGTTTTCTAGACTGCCCTTAGCTCCTTTTTTCAGGAAGCAAATATTCCCTACAGCCATCAAATGGTGAGTTTTTATAAACAACAACAACAACAACAAAACAAAAACAGTAACAATGCGTCTTTTCTCCCTTTCTTTTTCTTTTTGTTTGTTTGTAAATTTTTCTGGTTTTATTTTAGTGAATTCTGCCAGGAGTCAAAAAAACATATCTCCATGACAGAGATTTTGAATCAAATGTTTGTAAATACATCTCAGTTATCTCTGTGTGTGTGTGTGTGTGTGTGTGTGTGTGTGGAGAAGAGGAGGAGGAGGAGGAGGAGGAGGGTGACTCCAGGCAAATGAGAGAACATGTTGATCCTGATTGTTCTGGACACCGGCTTCACAAAAGTTATATAAAGGCAGAATACGACACTGTTTTTTTAATCACAATACTTCTAGACAGAGAGTTTGTTATATATTCCCTTAAATCCAATGGAAATAATGTTTATCTTGTAAGCACACGTTCAGCAGAACGTACAATGGAGATATTACTACTCTCTTCGTCCGATCCGTCATCGTTTTCTGTCGACTTCCTGTCCTGTGCTCTCAGCTCCGAGCACCACGCTTATCTCCGAAACAGTGGCGTCATTTTTGTGGCTGATTTAACTGATTAGCATGTCTTATATATATATATATATATATATATATATATATATATATATATATATTAAGTAGATTGTGAGAATATTTGGGGAACAAATCGCAGCCAGCCCCGTGTCCTGTGGCTCAGAACAGAGCAGTGATAAATCAGCTTGGGGTTTTCCCCCCCTGCCCTGACCCAGCATGGGAAACGAGTCGAGCAGAAGCTTTTTTCTGAAATCTGCTGAAAGAAGGATCCGCGTGACTCGGGAGCAGAAGGCAGAGAGAAGTCGCGGTCTCAAATAGCACAGCGTTCGCCTTCTAGAGAGGCCCTCTTTTAGAGCGAGGGTGTTGCCTAAGTCGTCTTCCATATGCCGTCATTCACAGTGGATTGAACACGCTTTGTTTTGTGTTTCTGCGTTTCTGTTTTTGAATGACAGGCCGAGGATAATGTGCGAACGAGTAGACTCAATATATTACACTTGTTTTACCTCATTATAGACTCTTTATTGTCTTGCACTTTGCCCTAGAGTTCTTTGCCCTGTGTGTTAGTTTGTCCCTGTTTGCAAATCAGCTTCGTTGACTAGTGTCTTGTCGTCTAACACTTTTTAGTTTCAGGATATATATATAGTGTGTGTGAAAACATGTTGGGCCTCGTTTTGTCAAGCTTGATACGACCGGATTTGTGCGTAAACTGTTTGTGCCAACATTTTGGGTGATTTGGTATTCATGAAAAACCTGGAAATTCTGAAAAAAAAAAACGTTTGCATCTTATTTGTGCTCCTGAGTGGGTATAAAATGTATACATAAGAATTCTTCTTCTTCTTCTTTCGGCTTCTTCCATTAGGGGTCAGCACAGCCGACCATCCGTCTCCATACCCCCCTGTCCTTTACATCTGCCTCTTTCAACCCAACTACCTGCATGTCTTCCCTCACCACCTCCATAAACCTCCTCCTTGGCCTCCCTCTTTTCCTCCTTTCTTAAATTCATTTTTTGACCAGTTTAAACTACATCTGCAGCATTTAGCATGTCCTTGGCCGGAGCGAAGAGCCTTTTAAAAGAGCTTTAGAGTCTCACGTTAAAAATAGTTCACTAGCTCAAATACTGAAAGCACCATTTAGAACATTATTGCCAAAACCAATTCTTTTATATTGTCTCATTTAATTAATATATTTATACATTTACTCCTACTGCTAATACTATTATTACTACTACTACTACTATCTCTAGTAATAGATCTAGTACTGATGAAAGTAGTAGCAAAAGTACTACGACTAGCTGTAGTCTAATCCTAATGCTAGTTCACTACAGCACCACTGAGACATGTTACCAAAACCAATTATTTCATATTATTGCCGTTAATTAATATATTTATACATTTACTACTACTGCTTATAATATTGCCATTACTACTACTACTATTCCTAGTACTAGAATTAGTACTAATGGAAGTAGTAGCAAAAGTAATCCTAATGCTAGTTTGCTAAGTTTAAAGTCATTGACTAAGAGCACCATTGAGAACCTTTTTTTTTTTTTTTTTTTTTTTTTTGCCAAAACCAATTATTTTACATTATTGTCAATAAGTAATATATTTATATATTTAAAATAGGGAAATGAGCCAACCCAAAAATTAAGACAAATAAAGATCATTCAGTTATGACAAAAGAAATGTTGGCGTATAAACAGATCTGTTTTGTGGACTTTTGTCTGCACCACTACACGAAAATGAGTAAATGAAATGTATCAGGGCGTATCATAAGCGTTTTTCACTTGACAGGTCATTAAAAAAAAACAAAAAACAAAGACGAAGGTGTTTTTGATTCGTTTATATATCCAGTGGAAAAATGTTCTTTCGTCTGCTGCGACCATTTTACACACAACTGTACTCTAAGATAAAAGATGTGTTTATGTGGCTGTTCCAATTTCATGTCTAACTCCATGTCTCTTCTAATTCCACCAGATGTGCACGCCTGCCAACACCCCAGCGACGCCCCCCAACTTCCCAGACGCTCTAGCCATGTTCTCCCATCTTCGAGCCTCAGAGAGTATCGGTGCCAGTCCCATTGCTTCTATGGCTACCTCTCCTCCACCCTACATTAACTGGGCTGTTGGTCCCACACCACCTTCCAGCCAGCAGGGGCTTTGGGCAGCTGCTCAGCTTCCTTCTCACACCGCAGTTAGCCAGCAGGCAGCCTCTGAGCAGCCCATGGAGGCCGAGAGATGAGACAAAAACTCTGAGCAGGATGAGAAGCGACACCACAGAGTGAAAGCACCTAAAGTGGATAAAGCACTGAAAGACTGAGAAACATGAGCAATCAAGACTGAGCATGTTTTCTCATTTAAGAGACAGAACAGAAATCGTCACTGTTTTTATTTTTTATTTTTATTAATATATTATTTTTTTAATCCAGTGACCTCCTGGATGTAATGTGTACTCAGACCTCAAGGTGCACGTGTGTATGGGTTTATTAGTTTCTTTTTCGTTGTTCAAAGTGGAGCTTAGTCAGCAAACAGGTCCCCCCCCCCCCGACAGTGTTTGCACTGAAATGTTTATAATATTATCATACTTTGTTTTTCGAAATATTTGATAGCAGTGTTTGTCTTTTGCAATCCCAAAATTCGACTTGATGATAGTACACCTGATATAAATGGCTGTACAATAATGGCTAATTGATTGATTGACAAATTACCAATATATTTTTGGTCAATATATATGGAGATTACAAATATTTACTGTTCATCTTTTTTGATCATTTGAAATAAAAAGGCTTTTCTTTTGCACCCCCAAAAAATAAACGCAAGTAGCTAACGTAAGCTAATTCGCTTATTTGACCGAACTCTACCTAAGCGCACAAACATCACACTTATGTTTAATTCACTGCGGAGGAATTGTGAGTAAAATACAATTACATTTGTAGCCCTACCAGGCAGGGCTGATTTAGCATAATTTTTTTTTTTTATTTGGCTTACAGTTTGTTTAAATCACCAAGTGAGGCTTTCATGAGAAAAGCCTGCTTTCTCCACTGTTCTAGAGCTGAGATCATGTCTTAGTTCAGCATGAGTTCATGGGTCATAATGTCTGCTCGGAGATTAGACAGATCATGAATGGTTTGAGCATATAAGAGCTTGATGTGGCAGTTTCCATATACGTCTCAGGAACGCTCAATGCACACTGAAGGAGGATACAAGGTGAGACTCTGATTTTGAATTCCTGCCTTTCAAAAGCAAACCACAAAGTCTTAGTTCTGGGTTCCATAGGGGCATGGAATTAACGTTGCTCATCATGAAGGACATGACAGCCTTAATATGTGATAAGCAGTGACAGACAGTGGGCTCTTGCGTAGGATGTACATGCATGTTGAATACTCTTTGTATACTGGTATGACCAATAGAGCTGTGCGCATGACCTTTCCTGCATAGGTATCAAGCAACACATATTTCATGCAGATTCGAATAGAGTTTGCACTCACTACTATTTTGACACTACCCTAAATTCAGCATCTGTTAAATGGATTCCATCTGAAGATTCAAATTAGATGCTAATTCAGCTTGTGTACAAAAACGATGCTGTATTTGTCCCGGAAAAATGACTGCTTGGATAAATAGGTACAACGTATCAAATTTGCTCCGATGTGATAACTAATTGGTTCTTTTAACACTTTGTGTGGTTTTGTTTGAGAATTAGAAAAATGAAAAAAGAACAAAAGAAAAGAGGCTTTTACTTGGCAGATGTTCGTTACAGCACAGTGAAATACTTTCTTCCCATATCCCAGTGATGTTAGGTAAAAGTTTTCAGATTGCAGGGTCAGCCATGATACAGCGTCCCCTGGAGCAGATAGGGTTAATGGTCCTTGCTCATGGGCCCAAGAGTGGCAGCTTGGTAATGTTAGGGCTTGAACTCCTGACCTTCTGATCAGTAAACCAGAGCCGTAAACACTAAGCTCCCAAATTAGCCTTTGCTAGGTAACTTTACATCGCTGAGGATATAGGCCTTATAGGAAATCATGTTACCCTACATCTACATCTATCGGTTTTTTTTTTAGTTTTTTTTTTTTTTATATAGAAAGGCCTATTGATTGATAGACTGGCATTATACTTGCCCATTTAAGCCAGTGGGCAGCAGGAACAAGCTTAAGGGAATAAGTAAGACTGGTTACGAACAGGAAGCTTTTATGGCTTGATTTTGTCTCACAAAGGGTTTTGGGCACTGGGATCTACCCGTAGTAGTTCATTTTCTGATTAAAAAAAAAAAACAAAACAAGCAACAGAGCTTTTAGTCTAGAATCAGAGAAACAGCCACTTTCCTTCTTCCTGGATCAGGAATGTTGAAAGGAATGTGCATCTAACTTGTAAATTGAGCCGACTTTTTGCATTAGATGTAAACGATAATTTGCATGGACATTTATGGCATTACATACACAGATACCATTATGAGTTGAGGGTTAAGGGTTTTGCTCAAGGGCTCAGCAGGGGCAGCTTCAATCCAGCATTTTATCCACTGAACTACCACCTCCTTGTTCGTACTTCAATTACAGTATTTTTCTGTAGTATACATTGTGGTTGTTTTTAATTATGAAGCGTCATGATGGTGCTTTGTGTCCCAGCTTACAGGATCAGTGTGGGACAGTCAATGTAGGCTCCTGCTAGGAACCCTGAATCAGGACTGAGATTTTGATCAGCTCTATCACAGGAAATGGCTAACAAAATATATGACACAGTGTCACAAGGTCTCACCAGGATGTCAGCAGTGCATTTGCATCAGGGTATTTGCACCATCAGCACAACACAGACAACAGTGGCAGGCATGTGGCCTATAGGCAAATGTGTTTTTTACTTGTCATATTAGCTGCGGTGTAACAGACGGTCTAAAGCCTGCTTTAGGGTTCTAAGTGAAGTTCCTACACTCTTTAGTTCTACCTCGGCTTTAGTTGAACCATGTGTGGCCATTGGTTGTCTGCAAATGTTGTCTGTAAAACTTTTTTTTTTTTTTTTTTTTGCTCTGTTGTTGATTGTTGGTGACTTAGAGCCAAAGCTAAGCAATGCAGTAGGTCACATGGTTTTGTCATTTGGCAAAATAAGAATGATGTGGGGCAAAGCAAAACACCCCCCCCCTACACACACACACACACACACACACACACACACACACACACGTTTAATTGCAGATAGTAAGCTCCATTTGTGATTTTCATAATTTTTTTATGAAAGTGTTTTCGCAAAAGATTATACAAAAAATATCAAAACTATCTATTTTATGATGGTAACGAAAACCTTTACCTTTGTCCAAAACCAGGATTTAACTCTGTTTTAAGAACCAAAGTACAGAAATTAAATTCGTTTGGCTCGTTTGGGTAATCTTTAAATATTTAGGAATTATAATGGTGACTGCTTTGACCTTTTTTATGATCCCCATACAGAGAAAATCAGAAAAATGATTTGACATGTATATAATTAACTTGTGTATGTTTGATAACATCTTAAACCTGTATACAACCTTCTATACAAAACCCTGTATAAAGTACACTGCATATGTATGAGGTGTAAATCAGAAATATCAAACTATCACATTGTCAGAAGAGCTTGGTTTTCATGTGCATACACAGAAGATATCTAAAATCTCCCACCCCTGTTTTTTTTAGATCCAGAGACTTTCTTTATCTTTTATTTGCCTTATGTTAAAAATTGTATACATTTGAATTAATTAGGGAGACTAAGGAAACTGATTAGTAGGTTGGGCCAGGCTGATGTGGAGATGATAGCAAATTGGTTATGGCATAACTGCCACTGTTGGGCTTTTGAGCAAGGCTCTTAATGCTCAGCTGCTCAGAGTAAGTTGCTCTGGATAAAGGCATCTGCCAAATGCCGTAAATGCTTTGTTATATGAAAATGGCAAATTTTCATATAAAAAAAAAAAAAAAAAACCACACACACACACACACACACACACACACACACAGTCAAACCACAATAATTTGCGGATCAGAAAATTCACAGGTTGTATACATTTTACACTATTACGTTTAGAAAGTGATATAATGTCTAGATGAATTATAGACACCAAAACACTAAAAATAACTCAACATACAACCATTATTGTCAAAATAACTGGCAACAAAAGTGAGTACACCCTAATAGATAACATCGTACGTCGTGCAACCGTGCAAATCCACATGTTCTATTTATCATGTTCATGTTTTTGTCTGCTTGACAGGACCATACAAATTTGTGTATCTTGTATTAGAGCAGTTAAAATTTGATAAAAATAAAAGGGAGAGCTACTGAAGAATTCACTGAAGATTTTTTTACTCTGTGGTGGTCTCAGCCATCTTCTATGGTGTGGTCTACTGTTGCAGCAGCATCTCTACTGCAGACAGGAAGAGACTGGACACGCTGATCAGGAAGACCATCTCAGTCCTGGGGATTCCCCTGGACACTGTACAGGAGGTGGGAGAAAGGAGCATGGTAGCTAAACTATCATCATTAATGGAGAACGACTCTCACCCCCTGTATGAAAGTTTAATCTCTGAGCAGCTCCTTCAGTGATAGACTGTTACACCCTAAGTGTGTGAAGGAGCGATACAGACGGTCTTTTCTCCCTGCTGCAATTAGACTTTACAATCAGAGCTGCTCCCAGTAAACCAGTTACCAAAATACTGTTATTACTGTTTAACTGTGCAATAATAACAATAACAAAGTTTTTGAATGTAAAAATGTGCAATAACAATAATTTAAAACTGTGCAATATTACCTATGTGCAATATGTTTGATAGCGTAACTTCTTATTGGTGGTCTCCTTTTCTTCTTTTGGTATTTATACATTGTGTTGTATATACTGTATTATGTTTCTACTTATACAATGGCGATCAAAATTAGAGAACAATGTATAAACAATTGAACAATTTTGAAATAATGTCATCTTCACTGCTCAACAGTTGAGGGAGTTTTTGTCCTGTCTATACCATGCTACCAGAACACCTTTTCCACAAAATAACTAAGGCATTCTGGTAGCATGGTATAGACAGGACAAAAACTCCCTCAACTGTTGAGCAGTGAAGATGACATTATTTCAGAATTGTTCAATTGTTTATACATTGTTCTCTAATTTTGATCGCCACTGTATATATATAAAGTAGTTGAACTATGGAAAAGGAGCCATGTAGGTTCATTAGGCTTATTGACTGCTTGTACAAGTCAGAATTTATAGCTCAGTGGGTAAGGTGTTGGTATACTGATCAGCTGGTCCGCATGTAGTTGGGGGTTCAAGCCCCAGCATTGCCAGGAATTTCCTTTTATTTTTTTATTTTAAAATCCAACAGTTTGTCTACTTTGTGACATTAAACTGTAAATCTATTAGTTAATTAAAGAGACCTGTTGAGAAGATTGCTTTATTTCTTTGTCTTTTTTGAAAGACTTGTTTGGCCTACTTTTAATATGAGTTACATGGTGTTGAAGTATGGAAAAGAAGCCATGGTGGTTCA
>JAAIIK010000111.1:145678-156161 GCA_014706435.1 Silurus glanis
ATCTATCTATCTATCTATCTATCTATCTATCTATCTATCTATCTATCTGTCTGTCTGTCTGTCTGTCTGTCTGTCTGTCTGTCTGTCTGTATTAGGGCTGTCAATCAATTCAAATATTTAATCGCAATTAATTGCATGATTGTCATGAGTTAACCCTTACTGAGCGCAACTTAATCACACATTTTTTATCTAAATGTACCTTAATTTAATAGCGTGTTAATTTTGACAACCCTGCATTCTTTTAAAAGTAATTAAATTATTCTGCAAAATGTACGAGACAGCACCAGAAACCCGGTGATATGTGAGCGATTGTCAATATTACCGATCCTGTCGAGGCCCGTGATTTCAGTGTCTATAATAATGCATTTGCATGTTGAACATTTGGCTCACAGCACCATTTTGAAGCAGATCATTTGAATTTTCCCTGAAGCTATGGTTGTTCTGTGGCATTATATTTTTATAACAAAATTTTTTAGCAGTAATAGTTTAGTTTTAGACCTGTACACACTTTATGGATCAAAGGCTACATGCTACATAAAATGTGTGCATAGTGGATCTTTCACTTTAAACATCTGTAGTTTTGGTTTGTCAACTTGATGTTCAGATATGGAACAGGGTAATTTAGCTTGTTTCATAGGTGAAATTACTAATATCAATGATCATCGCTATCATATCAGGTATCAATTTTAACTTTTTTTTTTTTTTTTTTTTTTTTGCTGTTATAAGACGCTCAACTCTTCTGAGAAACTTTCCACTATATTTTAAAGTGTGTCTGTAAAGGATTTGTGATCATTCAGCTATAAGAGCATTAGTGAGATCAGGCACTGTTGGGTGGGTGAGAAGGTCTAGGGTACAATTTGGGTCTGGGGACTTTTAGACCTCAGCAGACTTCAACAGATCTAAAAATAAATAAATAAATAAAAAACTTCTAGAGATTTCTACAGACCCAAGCAAACATCTAAATACCTCAGCAAACCTTTAGAGACTTCAACAGACATCAATAAACCTATACAGACCTCAGTTAACCATTACAGACATCAGCAAACCTGAAAAGAGCTCAGCAAACCTCTAGAGACTTCTACAGACGTCAGTGAACCTATACAGACCTCAGCAAACCTAAAAAGACCTCAGCGAAGGTCTAGAGACTTCTACAGACGTCAGTAAACCTATACAGACCTCAGTTAACCATTACAGACCTCAGCAAACCTGAAAAGAGCTCAGCAAACCTCTAGAGACTTCAACAGAGCTGTAACAAATCTTTACAGACATCTACAGAACTTTAGAAAACCTCTAGAGACCTCAACCAAGCCCAACAAACCTTGATAGACTACAAAAGACCTCAGAAAAGCCTCTAAGGACTTCAGTAAACCTTGAGCTCTTCCAACCTTAATACCTCAGGTGTTCATGGAGGTGTTCATGAAGCATTGCCTGCTGGAGCAGTGTTTAGTGAAAGGAGAGGATATTCTATACGCTTTTGGAACATTATTGGAGCAGTTTGGAGAAGAAACACACACGGTGTGATGGTCAGGTGTACACCAAGTGGACAAGGGACCAGTTGGAGATTTTTCAGTACTCAATATATTTCTCAGTGTGTGTAGAATGACCGAATAGTAAAACTGAGTGCATCTCCATCTCTAGAGTGAGTCTCCCTATCTGTGTGCGTGCTCGCGCGCGCGCGTGCGTGGTGCGGGTGCGCGCGTGTTGTTACGTCAAATCCATTCCCAGGGAATGTTATTGAAGAGGCGCTAACGGCTAGCAGCTGAACGACTTCTCCAACTTCCCAACGCCGAAGCGAGCTGAGATCAACCTCAGGTAACCCAACACTATCGCCATCATTATTTCTAACCGAAAAAAAATCTCTATATCGTGTCTTTTTTGTTGTTGTTATTATTATTATTATTTTTTCCGTCGAAGGGACGAGCGCGTGCACGCGGAGCCTCAGCTAGTCCCTGTCATTGGCCTCACGTCGTTTCTTAGAAGGCTGAGCACAACCGTTATTCATTATTTTATTGACGCATTTATTTATACATTTATCTATTTATTCATTACTGACTGCACGGGATTCGTTTTGTGGACGGTTCATTATAACTATCACTCGGACCGTTGTTTTAATTTCTTCACAGCGTTTGTTTATGAGGGTTAATCAGTTGGCTGTTGCGTGTGTGGCTGCGTTTCAAATACACAGTAGTGAATATTGTTCACGATTTGGGACGCAGCCCAAGTGCTGATCCTCAGCTATTGTTAAAATTAATGAATAGAGTTAATAAATATCTATATGGATATTGTATATTCAGCATCTAAGTAGAAATAATGTCATGCTATCGATGCTATAGTGGGCGTGGTCTTTTCCCTTTACCTCACTGGTTAGGATGCTGGTCCTCCTGCAGGCTTATCATTCTGATCCTCCAGAGCTCCACCAAGGACCAGCTTCATCCAGGTGGTAAAATGGTGTGCCATGCGTAACTAAACATAATAATATGTTTGTTATATTATTATTACTTATGTCATATTATTTCATTGCTATTGTCATTATTACATCCACTATATAATGTAAGTCAATTCACCATAATTCAGAAGAGGCGTGTTTTGGAAGATGGTGATGGAGATGGTGACAATGGCAGTGGTGGTTCAGTGCCTCTGGGTTACTAATCAGAAGGTTGGGGGTTCAAGCCCCAGCACTGCCACTGTTTGGCCCTTGTGCAAGGGCCCTTAACCCTACCTGCTCCAGTGCACTAAACCATAACTGACCCTGTGCTCTGACCTCATCTTCAGAAGGAACTGGTAGCTCAGCGGTTAAGGATCTGGGTCATCATAGCCAGTGCCATTTAGGGGTGATGGGAGACAGGGACACCCAAAGTGTTTTTTTGTTTTGGTGGTTTAGTGGTTGAGGCTCTGGGTTTTCTCTGGGCTCTGGGACAGAATGTCGAGGGGTTTCAACCCTCTCTACTCCAGGGACACTGTATGATGGCTGACTCTGTGCTCTGATCCTAGCTTGTTAGGAAGCTTGTTAGAAAGGGTCTTGGCTGCTGTCACTGCAGAAAACTGTGCTAGGGTGCTGGAATTGGACGCAGGGTTGTCAGTGCTTTTTGTGGTAATATCAGGATATTCTGTCTTGACTCTAATCCAGAATGTTGTCTCGGCATAATTTATTTCTTAGAGCCACCATCAACAAGCAGTTTTTCATGGCTTCATTCGATAGCCGGTTGCCACATATTATACCGAGCAGGCTTGGATCATGTTTTTTTGCTCACAGTCTTAGAGTCTTTGCAGTCTTATCATTTGGTCTTTCCTTCTTTTCCAAGAAACTTTGCAAATGTTGTTTTGTGGTTGTCTTTGCTAGAGCTAGCTTCTGGCCTAAATTTATTGATGCAGAGAAAAAAACTGTGACTGAAACAAGAGATTTTGGCACAGGTCATTTTTTGATATAACACAGACTGTGAATGTCCATTATATGGAAATGAAATAAAATTAAAGAGGTGCTTATTATTTGTGTTACTAAATGGACCATGGCACGGTGCTGGTCTATGGTCCGGTGATTCGTGACTCCTGATCTAGAGCTGTTTGCTAGCTGGGGTCTAAGGCATGTTTTATAATCTAATGTTTTGTTATGTTGGCACCACAGCTGTCTAAGCAGATGTTTACATAATCAATTGTACGAAAACCAGGGTTGTCATCTGTGGTAAAATGACCGTAGTGGGATTTTGAGTCATTTGCTCGATATTAAAATGTCTCTGGCAGAAGAACTCAAAGTACATACACTAAGCAAACTGTGTTCTGTTTTTCTAAAAGCATTGTCTAATGCCAGATGAAGTGTAGGCCAAGCGTGGACTTTGACAATTACAGATCTATAGTTTGCTGTATAACATTAATATGTCTGTGTGTTCGTCATACCCGTGGTATAATAAGCTACACTTTTCTGGAAAGACTTTATTTGTGAAGATTTGTGTTCGGAGAGATCAGGGGCTGAGGTGCAGTCATTCAAGGATACACCAAAAGAGCAGTCTTTTTCTCCCCAGTACAGCCGACATAGGTATCAGGAATGATCTGTACAGATGTGTTAAATTTTCTGATAATAACTGACACAACAGAGAAGCCCTGCCTATTCCCTCCAAACTAACATCTGTTTGCTTATGGTAGACAGAGAATGTTTGAGTTCATGAAAGCTGTGATAGTCCATATTTTCTGTTTCTTACTATTATAAATTATGTGGCAAAATATTAGGAAATGATTAAAAAGATTGATAATGTGGTTTAAACTATAGACTTTCTACAAATATATTACATGGTCTTATGAATGTATGTGTTTAACCCAGCCATTAGGGAGGCACAAGCCAGTGCACTCTTAGAGCCGGTCCCAAGCCCGGATAAATGGGGAGGGTTGCGTTAGGAAGGGCATCCAGCGTAAAACATGTGCCAAATCAAATATGCGGGTCACGATTAAGAATTTCATACCGGATCGGTCGAGGCCCGGGTTAACAACGACCGCCACAGGTATCGTTAGCCAACAGGGTACTGGTGGAAATTGGGCTACTGTTGGCCGAAGGAGGAGAAGGAGAGGAGGAAGACGTCTACAGAGGCGGCAGGGAAAGGAGAAGTGTAGGAGAGTGGAGGTTTGGGTTGGTACTTTAAATGTTGGCACTATGACTGGTAAAGGGAGAGAGTTAGCTGATATGATGGAGAGGAAAATGGTAGATATGTTGTGTGTTCAGGAGACCAAGTGGAAAGGGAGTAAGGCCAGAAACATTGGAGGTGGGTTTAAACTGTTCTACCATGGTGTGGATGGAAAGAGAAATGGTGTAGGGGTGATTCTGAAGGAAGAGTACAGTAAGAGTGTAGTGGAGGTGAAGAGAGTTTCTGATAGGGTGATGATCGTGAAGGTGGAAGTTGAAGGGATGATAATAAATGTCATCAGTGCCTATGCTCCACAAGTCGGCTGTGAGATGGAGGAGAAGGAAAGATTCTGGAGTGAATTAGATGAAGTGGTAGATGGTGTACCTAGAAATTAACGATTGGTGATTGGGGCAGACTTTAATGGACATGTAGGTGAGGGGAACAGAGGTGATGAGGAGGTTATGGGTAGGTATGGCCTAAAGGAGAGAAATGTGGAAGGGCAGATGGTGGTAGATTTTGCTAAAAGGATGGAAATGGCAGTGGTGAATACGTATTTTAAGAAGAAGGATGATCATAGGGTGACATATAAGAGTGGAGGAAGGTGCACACAGGTGGACTATGTTCTATGTGGGAGATGCAACCTGAAGGAGATTGGAGACTGTAAGGTGTTGGCAGGGGACAGTGTAGCTAGACAGCATCGGATGGTGGTCTGTAGGATGGTTTTGGAGGCGAAGAAGAAGAGGAGGAGAGTAAGGACTGAAAGAAGCATAAGATGGTGGAGACTGAAGGAGGAAGACTGTAGTGTGAGGTTCAGGGAAGAGGTCAGACAGAGGCTCGGTGGTGGTGAAGAGGTGCTGGATGATTGGGAAACTACTGCAGGAGTGATGAGGGAGGCAGCTAGAAAGGTACTTGGTGTAACATCTGGAAATAGAAAGGAAGAGAAAGAGACATGGTGGTGGAATGAGGAAGTACAGGAGAGCATAAGGGGAAAGAGGTTAACAAAACAGAAGTGGGATCGACAGGGTGATGAGAAAAGTAGGCAGGAGTACAAGGAGATGTGGCAGCAGGTAAAGAGGGATGTGGCGAAAGCCAAGGAAAAGGCATACGAGGAGCTGTATGAGAGGTTGAACACTAAGGAAGGAGAAAAGGATTTGTACCGATTGGCCAGGCAGAGGGACCGAGCTGGGAAGGATGTGTTGCAAGTTAGAGCAATAAAGGATGGAGATGGAAATGTGTTGACTAGTGAGGAGAGTGTGTTGAGAAGATGGGGGGAGTATTTTGAGCAGCTGATGAACGAGGAAAATGAGAGAGAGAGAAGTTTGGATGATGTGGAGTTAGTAAAGCAGGAAGTGGATAGGATTAGTAAGGAGGAAGTGAGATCAGCGATTAAGAGGATGAAGAGTGGAAAGTCGGTTGGACCAGATGACATACCGGTAGAAGCATGGAGATGTTTAGGAGAGATGGCAGTGGAGTTTTTAACCAGATTGTTTAACAAGATTTTGGAAGGTGAGAGGATGCCTGAGGAATGGAGAAGGAGTGTGCTGGTACAGATCTTTAAGCATAAGGGAGATGTGCAGACCTGTAGTAACTACAGGGGAATTAAGTTGATTAGTCACACCATGAAGTTATGGGAAAGAGTAGTGGAAGCCAGGCTGAGAGAAGAGGTGACCATCTGTGAGCAACAGTATGGTTTCATGCCGAGGAAGAGCACCACAGATGCCTTATTTGCTTTGAGAACGTTGATGGAGAAGTATAGAGAAGGACAGAAGGAGCTGCATTGTGTATTTGTGGATTTAGAGAAAGCGTACGACAGAGTGCCAAGAGAGGAGTTGTGGTATTGTATGAGGAAGTCAGGTGTGTCAGAGAAGTATGTGAGGGTGGTGCAGGACATGTATGAGGACAGTGTGACAGCAGTGAAGTGTGCAGTAGGAACGACAGACTGGTTCAGGGTGAAGGTTGGACTGCATCAAGGATCGGCCCTGAGCCCTTTCCTGTTTGCAGTGGTGATGGACAGGTTGACGGACGAGGTCAGACAGGAGTCTCCCTGGACTATGATGTTTGCGGATGATATTGTGATTTGTGGTGAGAGTAGTGAGCAGGTTGAGAAGAGCCTGGAGAGGTGGAGGTATGTGCTGGAGAGAAGGGGAATGAAAGTCAGTAGGAGTAAGACAGAGTACATGTGCGTAAATGAGAGGGAGGGCAGTGGAGTGGTGCGGTTGCAGGGAGAAGAGGTGGAGAAGGTGGAGGAGTTCAGGTACCTGGGGTCAACAGTGCAAAGTAATGGAGAGTGTGTTAGGGAAGTAAAGAAAAGAGTGCAGGCAGGGTGGAGTGGGTGGAGAAGAGTGACAGGAGTGATTTATGATAGTAGGGTATCTGCAAGAATGAAAGGAAAAGTTTATAGGACTGTGGTGAGACCTGCGATGTTGTATGGTTTAGAGACAGTGGCATTGAGTAAAAGGCAGGAGGCGGAGCTGGAGGTAGCAGAGCTGAAGATGTTAAGGTTTTCGTTGGGAGTGACGAGGATGGACAAGATTAGAAATGAGTTTATTAGAGGGACAGCGCATGTTGGACGTTTTGGTGACAAGGTTGGGGAGGCGAGATTGAGATGGTTTGGACATGTGCAGTGGAGGGATATGAGTTATATTGGTAGAAGAATGCTGAGGATGGAGCCACCAGGAAGGAGGAAAAGAGGAAGACCAAGGAGGGGGTTCATGGATGTGGTGAGAGAAGACATGCAGGTAGTTGGTGTAAAAGAGGCAGATGTAGAGGACAGGGTGGTATGGAGACGGATGATCTGCTGTGGCGACCCCTAATGGGAGCAGCCGAAAGAAAAAGAAGAAGATGAATGTATGTGTTTGGATGGGCTTTGTGTCAGTCATTTTTTGACACGCCCCTACACTCCTCTACTTTCATCTCAGTTTTAAATCACCAAGTGCACAGTGCAGGCAGCTATCTCTCACGTGAGCAAAAAAAGTCACTTGAAGTTACTGTAATATAGGGGTGGGAGAAAAAAAATCGATTCACCAAACTATCGCGATTCTTTTTAAAACGATTTTGAGATCGTTTTGTTTACCTCAGAATCGATATATATTTAATTATTTTACTTTTCCAAGTAAAGAAAAGAGTGCAGGCAGGGTGGAGTGGGTGGAGAAGAGTGACAGGAGTGATTTGTGATAGTAGGGTATCTGCAAGAATGAAAGGGAAAGTTTTTAGGACTGTGGTGAGACCTGCGATGTTGTATGGATTAGAGACAGTGGCATTGAGTAGAAGACAGGAGGTGGAGCTGGAGGTAGCAGAGCTGAAGATGTTAAGGTTTTCGTTGGGAGTGACGACGATGGACAAAATTAGAAATGAGTTTATTAGAGGGACAGCACATGTAGGATGTTTTGGTGACAAGGTGAGGGAGGCGAGATTGAGATGGTTTGGACATGTGCAGAGGAGGGACATGAATTATATTGGTAGAAGAATGCTGAGGATGGAGCCACCAGGTAGGAGGAAAAGAGGAAGGCCAAGGAGGAGGTTCATGGATGTGGTGAGGGAAGACATGCAGGTAGTTGGTGTGAAAGAGGCAGATGTAGAGGACAGGGTGGTATGGAGACGGATGATCCGCTGTGGCGACCCCTAATGGGAGCAGCCGAAAGAAGAAGAAGATGATTTTACTTTTCCAGAGAGGTGGTGGGAAGACGTTACCGCTTTTATTCCAACAGAGGGCGAAACGTATTTTGTTGTTATCTGTATTAGATGACGTCGTATCCGTTTTAAGCTGGCGCGAGAAAGCAAAACCATGGCAGAGGCAGGGGAGCAAAGCTCTTTGAGAATTGTTTCTGCACCTTCACGTTTTAAATCACAAGTGTGGAAACACACTGCCGGGAAGAGCTGCGCTGGACATGACTAAAACGGTATGCAAACTCTGCCATACAGTGGTAGCATATTGTGGCAATACGACCAACTTGAGTGCCCACCTTGCTCGACACAATCCCGAGCTGAATTTCGGGCTGAACGCCAAACAACCTGCAGCATCTCAACAAACTCTGGATGTGACATTGAGTAAATTACTATGCACTTCGGAGAAGGCAAAACGCATCACAGAGTCGATTGCTCTTTTTATCTGCAAAGACATTCGACCTTATAGCATTGTGGAAAATGCAGGTTTTCGAAATATGATCTATACTTTGGAGTCAAAGTACGTTATTCCATCGAGGAAGCTTTTCGCAGACACAGTCATGCCTAAAATCTATGACGAGGTTGCGTCAGAAGTAAAAAACTGTTTAAGCAAAGCTCAACGAGTCGCACTTAGCTGTGATGCCTGGACATCGCGAGCTACGGAGTCCTATGTCACCCTGACAGCCCATCACATTACAGATGACTGGTATTTGTCTTCTCACGTGCTCCAAACCAGAGCCTTTCATGAGAGTCACACGGGGGCAAATCTTGCAGAGCTGCTTCGTGGTGTAGCGTTCGAATAGGACTTAACGGATAAAGACCCTGCTTTAGTCACAGACAATGCGTCTAATATGGTTATCGCTGCCCAAATAACCGGCTTTCTCCATATTAAGTGCTACGCGCACACTCTCAATCTGACCTCACAACGCGCACTGAAGCTGCCCGCTGTCGCGAAGTTACTCAGACGAGTACGACGCATCACTGGATATTTCCATAGAAGTGCTGCAGGACTTCATGTTTTGCAGGAAAAACAAAAGTTACTGGAGCTCCCTGTGCACAAACTTATAACAGACGTTTCACCGAGATGGAATAGTGCCTATGACATGGTTGAACGTTTTCTGGAGCAACAGGCTGCAGTAACAGCTGCACTGCTCTCACCTGAGGTGAGGAAGAGAGAGAAGGATATTAGCACCTTGACTGAGTTGGACATAACCAATGCAGAGGAGTTCATTCAGTTGCAGTCTAGGGTTTAAAATTTAAATAAATCTAGTTCAATTTTAAACAAATTGTTCAGGAGCTTTTTTATTTATTGTTATTTATTGGAACAGTTTAACAGCACCTTTTTAATTTCAGAGAGTATTGTTTTTAGTTATTTTGTTGCACATTTGCATATTATATTCAAGTTTTTGGTACTTGAAAGTTTTATGGGTTAAGGTTCTTTATGCACTATGTATGTGTATGCTCCTGAAATAAAAATTCAGAAAGATGTGATGCATTGTTTTTGTTAATATAACTCGTATACAGTCTCTTTACGGGTATTGTAAGAAAGGATTCCTATTCAGTTGTATTTCCACGCTTCCCCACTAGAGGCAGACATACAGTTTACCAAGCAATGACAAGCTACCTATGACATCACAGTGCACCGTCCTCCATCAAGAGTATAAAAGGCCAGAACACCGAGCAGCAGTCGTCATTGGCCAGTGGCCATTCGACATCGTGCAACCTGTCACTCAGCACTGGTCATGCAGGAGTGGCCTTTCAGCATGCATTCTGCATCACGCAACCTACCGAAGAGCAACTAACAGAAGATAGCAAGAATCACCTCATATACGATCAATTCAATACCCAGTAAAGTTGAGTGTTCTGAATCCTGTACCGTGTTTTTACTGACACGCTGGGGCGAATACAATCCCCTGATCAGCGCACACCAGATAGTGAAAATCCTTATATGGTCCTTCGACCTAGATAGGAAAACTTCCTAACAGTTATGATCAAGTATTTGCCATTGTCTAATCTTTATTAAGCAAACAAAAATCACAATTTAAACAATGAATCGCAGTAGCTACAGAATCGCAATATGTATTGAATCGGCAGATTAGTGAATCGTCCCAGCCCTACTGTAAAAGTCACAGCTTTTACAGTAAGATTTTTGAGACATGGCTTTATGTATACAGTAAGGTTCTCGAGGCGGGGCTTTGTGTATACAGTAA
>JAAIIK010000111.1:156377-169427 GCA_014706435.1 Silurus glanis
CTTTGTGTATACTGTAAGGTTCTAGAGGCGGGACTTTGTGTATACTGTAAGGTTCTAGAGGCGGGGTTTGTGTATACAGTAAGGTTCTAGAGGCGTGGCTTTGTGTATACAGTAAGGTTCTCGAGGCGGGGCTTTGTGTATGCAGTAAGGTTCTCGAGGCAGGGCTTTGTGTGCATGAGGGGTTAAAAAAAAAAATTCTGATCAATGCTACATAAAAATAGAGACCTAGTTTCCACCAAAGTGATGCTCCTTTTAATGTGAAATAAAATCAATGTGTGTTAGATTTATCCAACATAAATTATACATTATTAGAAGCTGTGTGTTATATTTTTCTATAAAATAAGAGGATACAGTATTTTGGAACACAGACACGTGAAAGTTATGTGCCATGTTTAACTCCACAGTCTGAGACAAACATTCCCATGCTGTAGTGTAACCAAAACATTACAGGCACCTTGTCCATGGACATGATGTGAAGATCTCGTCTGTCGAAAATAATTCTGTAGGCCGAGAGCGAGACACAGAAGGTTGAGTAAAATTTCACCAGGGATTGTGACTAGACCCAGACTATAGATTCATGGTCGTCAGTACCGCAACACTAGAAATCAGGGTCACAGCAAGGTCAAATGTCTAAAATAGAATTTTTCTTTTTGTGTTTGTCAGACAGATGCTTTTTAAGTGTGTATTTTCTCATCGGTTGGTTCCTCTGTAGGAAATTCTTAGTATTGCACTATTTAAAAATGAAGTAAATAAATGATTAGTATGGACTTGTCCTTGCACCACCACCAGATAAACCCACTGGCATTGATTCAAACATGGACAGTTTATAATGTAATGGTATTTCTGGCAGGGAGTTCCAATTACTTAATTAAAGCGAGGGGAAAAAGAAACAAGCTGTGTGTCACAGAAATACCATCCAAGCATCTTCGGGATCCTTATTTTCCCATACTACGAATTGCGTAGTATGCACACAGTCCAATCTCGGACACTATTTAGAATCGGTAGTAAGTTACAGTTTGCTTCTGATCACCATTACTATACCCCACAACATCGTTTATCTGCAATAAATGGACATTCGGTGCAACCCACATGAGTCTGGTTCCTCTCAAGGTTTCTTCCTTATGCCATCTCGGGGAGTTTTTTCCTTGCCACAGTCGCCACCGGCTCATTCATCAGGGACAAATTTACACTTATAAAGAAAATATTCATTTTTTATCACCACATTATCTGTGTGAAGCTGCTTTGAGACAATGTTCATTGTTAAAAGCGCTATACAAATGAAAATGAATTGAATTGAATTTGGGACACAGCATGTGTGTTCTGTAAAGTTCAGAAATGCTTTTATTTTACATTGCCTATGTGTCAGCTCTCAGTTCAACTGGATTAAACTTTTGATGTGTTTTATCCCGAGTCTGGAGGTTTAGACTGAGTCGAACGTGCTATTTGTGATTCCAGGTGAACCGTATTCGATTCTGAGTCTGCTCCCTGAAACGCAGTATGTCCAGCGACCCTCCTCCACCCTACCCCGGGGGCCCAAGTGCTCCTCTTATAGAGGAAAAGAATGGACAGCCACCAGTGTCTGGTATAACTCTTTATCTTTTTTTCTTTATATATATATTTATGAGTTCAGTGTGATTTTTGATTTGCTATGCAATGCTTATGCTAACTGGTTTGTTAATTAAGCTCTGATATTTAAAGGTATTATCAAAGCTACACTATATGGACAAAAGTATTCAGACACCTGACTTTTTTCAGCCATTTCACCTACTCTCTACATTTTGAATGCTACTCTCCTAATAAATATGAATTCAATAATTATTAATATTAATGTTTTACTTGAATTTGTACTCTAGCCTCAGCCACGGTAACGAGCGGACCCCCGCACGGACATCCGCTGCCTCCAGAATATGGCCCTCCACCTTACGAGGCCTCAATGCAGCCAGGCTTTGTGCCCCCTCACGTGCCAGGTGAGGGTCCAATGCCCATGCCACACTCATATGGTAAGCCTTCTATTGCTTATGTTCACCTCATTAAGAATCTTTTAATAATGAGCAGTGACATTGGAGTAATACACTGTAGGGGTCAGTCATTGTTAATCCTTGTGTAGTCTATATGAGTGCTGAAAAGGCGTAACATTATGACATTAGAACATTATGATCAGTGAGTGAATAACACTGATTATCTCTTTCTCAGGCACCTGTTAGTGGGTGGTGTATATTAGGCTACAAGTGATTTGTGAAGGAAGGAAAAATGGGCGAGCGTAAGGATTTGAGCGAGTTTGAGAAGGGCAAAACTGTGACGGCTAGACGACTGAGTCAGAGCTTCTTCAAAACTGCAGCTCTTGTGGGATGTTCCCAGGCTGCAGTGGTCAGTATCGATCAAAAGTGCTCCAAGGAAGGAACAGCGGTGAACCGGCGACGGGCGGCCGAGGCACATTGATGCACGTGTGGAGCGAAGGCTGGTCCACGTGATACGATCCAACAGACGAGCTCATGTAGCTCAAATTGCTGAAGAAGTTAATGCTGTTAAAGCGTTATTGATGGGTCAGAACTGTTGGGTCAGAACTGTTTGGGCAGCAAAAGGGAGACCAACACAATATTAGGCAGGTGGCCATAATGTTATACTTGTTCAGTGTATACTGGTTATTGATACACACACTAAACAACAGGTGATCGGGTTGTACGTTTACCGTTAGCACAAAAGTAGTAGCGTAGTAGATAGTAATGGAAACTGCTAATACATAAAACACACTTGTGCGTCGGAAACAGCATGGGCGTTCTAAAGAGCAGAATGATCTTATATGTAAATGATCCGACCAGCTGATTTTCACATGAGCAAAGGTGGAATTTGTAAACGAAATGCATTCTGATACAGTGGTACCTCGACATACGAGTGCCCTAACATACGAGTTTTTTGAGATACGAGCGGTCACTCGGTCGATTTTTTGCTTCGATACGCGAGCAAAAACTTGAGATACGAGCTCGAGACGCCGCTGCTAGATGGCGACTCGAAGCCAGAAAGCGAAGACTGTGACGAAATTTAAGATAAGCAAAGAAGAAAAAGAAAAAAAATTTAAGTTTAGGGATACGTAGTGTGCAGGAGTGATAGTAAAAAAAACTAGTTTTCCCTCCGCCTCCGCTTATCGCCTCTACCACCTTGCTTTGAAATACGAGCAATTTGACATACGAGCAAGGTTACGGAACGAATTAAACTCGTATGTCGAGGTACCACTGTATTGTGTTGCTTTTCCAGTTGTTAGTCTGTCCTGTATTAAGTAGATCTATTTTATTTGTGAATGTCTGATCGTTTCCATTTTATTGACCTGATTTGTTCAATTTTGAGTACCTGAATAAATTACAAATGTACAGGTTTGAAACCAGCAGACCACACATGCGGTCAGGAGGCAAGAAATTTGAGTCTGTGCCCATTTCTAAATACGCCACACACGGGCAGATTCGAGTCATGGTAATTTTATCTTGTCTTTAGGCTCTGCGGTCGTCTTTTGTTTGAAGTGGTACTGTTTTGCTTATTCGCCTTTCTGTGATCTGCCAGTGTGATATACGAGATCTTGTTTACCTTCCATTCAATTCGCTTGTACCAAAAAAATCGCGTGTACAAAAAGTGTTTTACTCCCCTTTGTGTTTTGCGGTTTTTCAGGTGGCTACCATCCTGCTCCTGGACATTACCCCCACCCAATGCCAGGGCAGTTTGCTCCAGGGCCCAGCCACTGCGGCCCGGGTTTGGGACACACGGCCACAGTGATTGGTCCGCCAGGCACTGCTACTACAGTCACTGTGCTGCAGGGTGAGATGTTCCAGTCAGCACCGGTGCAGACCGTATGCCCACACTGCCAGCAGGCCATCATCACACGGATCAGCCATGACATAGGCCTCATGAACACACTGTTCTGTCTGTTCTGCTTCTTTGTGGGGTAAGTGGTGCGATTTGATGCCTAGTATGTTCTCCAATTAAAGGAGCATACTGAACCTTCTTAAGTTTCCAGACTACCTTTGTTTACCAGAAAGTACTTTATATGTCCATGTCAAAACGGCAAGCTTTGAGCTGAAGTCCTTTTATTAGGCAGGGGGTCATAATGTATTTGCTCACTGACCTTCTTCTCTTTGCAAATCCCAGCTCGTTTTTTTTTCTTCAGACATCTGATGTGTAAATACAGGTGTAGGGGTGGTGTGCAGATATTTTGGCACCCCGCTATTTAGGCCCACTGTGATTGAACTGTTTTATAAAGTTGTATTTATGCCCCATTAGTGACCTTCTTTTTCGTTTTTTTTTTCCAGCTGTGATCTCGGCTGCTGCTTGATCCCGTGTATGCTCGATGATCTTAAAGATGTGACGCACACTTGCCCCAACTGCAAGGGCTACATCTACACATACAAGCGTTTATGCTAACAGCTCAGCCTGGATGCACTCACGGCTCAATCTCACGGATTCCGCGGCCCCCCCTCTCTTTTTCATGCTTCATTCCCCAGCTGGTTTTCGTTAGTTTTTAACTACCTATTCCTCCAGTAATGACTGTGTATATATATATATATATATATATATATTTAACTATTATATATATATAAAACTATTTAAGACTTAGATTTAGTGATACGAGATTAAATATTATGTTTAAGAAGAAGGGATGACGAGTCGGTACATTTTATATGCATAACGAAGACTTGTATTAATAGTGTCGTGGAAGTACTGTTAGGATTTTAGTGGCAGTTTAAAGGATCGCTTCTCGAATGAAGTCACGTGATCCGACAGATCTAATTTTCAGGTTTTTCTTTTCCTTTCTTGTAATTATTTAATTCTATTATGTTCTGTATAAGTATTCTAACAAGCTAATGTGAAAGATTTTCATGTCTGTGTCTGTGAAAACAATGGCCAAGGACTACATTTTTATTTGCAGGATCCTACTAGCGAACACCAACACGTTTCCGATTCTCATAGTGACGTTTGTCTATGAACGAGTTTTTTTTTTTTTTTCTTCAATCACGGGGCAGTTTGCATCCTGGTACACTCAGTTTTACAGGAAAATGTAATGCAACCGTCCACATCGCTGCTCGTTTGTAACAAATGAGGTAAATATTCGATATTAGGGTTCTGCATTACGTTTGAAGGAAATGTCCGTCGTCCATCGCTGCGTCTGCCGTCTTACCGAACTGTGAATGTTAAGAATAATTCTTAACGCTCCTCCGTCCTGGTTTCGAAGAGTGATTTTTTCTGTGCTGTCGCTGTACCTGGATGTGCACTTTCTACTACGACTAAGCTTTGCATTTATTTTTTTTTAGAAGTATTACAAGGCCAATCACAAAATATTTGACTCTCATACAATCATGAAGAAATGATCAGGCTCTGTGTAACACCTGGGTGATCTCACACGTCATCAGAAGAAGGCTGGATCGTTCGCGTCAGGTCTCATCTACGTTTTCTATACGTTATATTTTCCTTTACGTAAAACAACCACCATGCACACCTGGTTTGAAGCTTTAATCCCCGCCCTCCCTCTTCATTTTGCACTCGCCTCATGACGCCGTAACGTGATCGAGTTTCGTCGCGCTTCATCACCACCACCTCCGTCCAGTTCGTCCATGTGTATTTATACGGGCACGATCACCAGGCCAACACCCTAATACGAAAGCCGTATGCATGCTCCTCTGAATTTGAGCCGTATCCCTTTAACTTTCGTTCGAACCCCGCAGGCCTCCGACGCTTTTGCAAAAAGTGGCTGTGAAAGACCGAATTATACACGTATTACACGTGTTATAACACGAATTATTTAGATCCAACAGCTACGAGTAGTTTGTGGTATGATACGCCTTCTGAACTGGAATTGTCATGTAAAGAACAAACCTGACTGTGTACAATTATTATTCTGAGAATAATAATAATAAAAAGAATCGTCTCTTCTGAGAGCGAACGTGTCGCTGGGACTTTTTTATTAAGGCAGTTTTCGATTCAGAAGGAAGAGCCGATCATGTCGTGTATCCTTCAAAACCAAAATAACGAGCACGTAGATAAATCGAAAGAAATCTTGTCCATATCTTCCTGTCCAACAGCTTCCTTCACCTTAATACAGTGTGGAGAGACAGCCGTGTGGTAACGGAGATGACCAGTCTATATAGCGCAGGTTTCCCAAACCGGATCCTGGAATCCTGCGCATCCTTCAGAGGGGGGAAAAGGGCACGTGACGAATACGGGGTAATACAGGGCGAGAGTTGGGAAGGTCTATGGGGATCAACATCTGATCAGTCTCTCCACCGATGACCACACTGCTGGCTGCAGCACTTGTAGAACGTAGTCATGGGCTCATCAGCAGATCTGGTCTGTATTTGCATGAAATACGCCCTCGGGTGCTCACACTTCGGACAGGGTTCTAAAGAGAACAGAGAACATCTCATTCGCCGGCTTGAAAGAAACCTAACCTGCTTATACAAGTCTGCACTTATATAGCGTTAGCCAAAAAATTAAAATAAAATACTATGGGCAAACATATGTGGACACCTGACCATCACACCCACATTACCATATACAGTATATCTTCAAATTTGATGTGTTAGAAGCAGGAAAAATGGGCGAGCGTAAGGATTTGAGCCAGTTTGACAAATTGTGATGGCTAGACGACTGGGGCAGAGCATCTCCAAAGAGCATCTAAAAAACTGCTGAAGAAGTTCATGCTGTTAATGCTCAATGGGTCAGAACTGTTTGGGCAGCAAAAGGGGGACCAACACAAGATTAGGCAGGTGGTCGTAATGTTCTACCTTATCAGTATAATAAACCTAATTATTTCAAAAGGCTCCTCTCTAGTATTCAAGCATGGCTGGGTGGATTTGTGATCATCCAGCTACAAGAACAGCAATCAGATCAGGTACTGATGTTGGATGAGGAGGTCTGGGGTCTGCAGTCAAGTGTTCCAGTTCATCCGAAAGGTGTTCCAGGCTCTGTGCTGGACTCTCCAAGTCTTCCACTCACACACAATGTGTTCATGGAGCTCACTTTGTGCACGGGAGCTTCATCATGCTGGAGCAGCGTTTGGGTCTCCAGTGATGAATTGTAATACAAAGACATTCTCAATTGTGTGCTTCAAGACCACAGTTTGGAAAAGATCAGATGTCCACAACGTTTTGTGAGGTTTGATATGTTGGACATACCTGCAGTGGAATCCACGTTTTCCCAGGCAGCAGAGCCTCCAAGAACATCATCCACCTCTTTCAGTTTGGGATACTTTCTGTTGTTGACCTGAACAGAACACAAGCTCACACTTCAGCCATTTCACCAAGTTACATTTTATTAATAAGCTCTTTTAACACAACTGTCTGTGTGCATGTGTCAATCTCGCCATCTCTTTCACTCTCTCTCTCTGTCTGTCTTTGCCTTTTTTGTGTATATCTTTCACTCTCAGTTTATCTGTCTGTGTGTTTCCATCTTTTCACTCTCTCTGTTGGTCTTTGTGCATCTCTCTCTCTCTCTCTCTCTCTCACGCGTGTCTAATCAGTGCACTTACCTTTCTTGTAATGTTGTGTACGTAAGGACAGGTGTTGCAGGCGAATCTGTAGCATCTTTGACCCTCTTCCACCACCAGCACATTCCCACATGTTGGGCAGAACAGCAGCATGTTTCTGTCTCCTGTACAAACGCAACTCAACTCTCAGTCCTGATGTTCACCCTGCTATTACACCACACAAGTGCACCGACTTATTGAGTCCGACCAGAAACAACAGATGACGAAACTCCTTAGATACCGTTAAATATATAGACTATATATAAATATAGCATTCGAGTATATGTTTTAAAAACTTAACATTTAACTTTTTGTTTTTAGAGTCCGTATGTGCTGTTCTCAACCGACATCATAAAAAAAAAAAGAAGCAGCCGACTTTACTGGGTTTGTGGCTGAATCTCAAATGAATATGTGTTTAAGGGAAAGTCTGCTTTCCGTGCACTGAAAGCAGTTTGTTCACAGACTAGTTAGTGCACTACAACAGGGAGGGAAGAGCAGAATAAAACCCCGCCCAAGATTCATATCCGTGTTTACCCTAGCGTGTGTTTCGAGTTTCCGGATGCCATGTGAAGTTTGAAATGTTTCCACACAATCATACTGAAAGCTTAAATGTACGGGTAGGTGCTGTTTATATATATATATATATGCGCCAAACGTTTCAGCTAAGCACAAACCGGAAGTAAGTCCGTCCTCTTTTCCTTCCCCAGCACACAACCCACGCTTTAGGGGTCCACAAGCGCAAAGTGTAAACAGGATCAGTTCATTAGTTAATTTCCTTCAACACAGAATTTATAGTCATAATTATACTGCTGTATTTCTCTCAGATCAGTTCATTTGGGTTTAAAAATGAGCAGTGAGATAAAGACCGAGAAGACAGAAACTAATGAAGGTGTGCAGGAGATGGAAGTCAAACTCGTAGATGAAACTGTACATGATGAACAGAGAAAGGAGGATGAGGATGAAGAGGAGGATGAGGAGGCGTTGCCCCATTCTGAATTCCTGGATATTTTTGAAGAAGGCTTGGCTTTGATTGTTCAGGACCCACTCTTATGTGACCTGCCGATTCAGGTTTGTGAATATTAGACATGGTCTTTACATGAAAACCCATCATCTTCAACATCATCAACATAAACATAATCAAGCCAAGTCAAGTTTATTTCTATAGCGCTTTTCACAACAGACATTGTCTCAAAGCAGCTTTACAGAAATCAACAGTTAAGGTGAATGATGTGTATTTATCCCTGATGAGCAGCCGTGGCGAGGAAAAACTCCCTTAGATGTTATGAGGAAGAAACCTTGAGAGGAACCAGACTCAAAAGGGGGAACCCATCCTCATTTGGGTGACATCAAGAGTGTGATTATAGTCTTTAAACAATACAGAACACTGGAGAGTGAGAACTAACATGAGTACTGGAGTGTAAGATTATAAGTAATGTTCCTTCTACAGTCTTATACAGTCATTGTGGTTATAAAACTAGGAGCTACTGAGCAACTCATGAAATAGCTCAACATTTGAGATCATCACAGATCCAACACCAGCTTCTCCATGCCAGAGCCTTTAAACACTCAAGGAGGTCCAATGTCAAAACTCCACACATGAAGTGGGATCCAATTGGCACTGGTGCGTCTCTAGATGGTACGGGATGTTTGCAGGTTTGGCATCTACTTCTTTAAAGGTTCACAATCTTCATGGGGTGGGACGTGACTGGGGCTGGAGCAACCTCAGGATGGGGAGAGAAAGAGAAGCAGTGGAGAGAAATTAGCGTAGCTGCTGTTCATGATATTAACAGCACAAGTTGATAATAAGATAAGATAAGATAAGATAAGATGAACCTTTATTCGTCCCACAGTGGGGAAATTTCAATGTTACAGCAGCAGAAACTAAGAAATAAAAATAAAATGTAAATATATAAAAAAAGAATATACACATACTATAATATACAATATATACAAAGTACAATGTATAAATACGAAAAAGGGAAGAAGAAAGAAGAAAAGTACGCATTGCAGGTAAAATTTTCAAGTAAAATTTCAAGGTGGTATTGCACTTAATTGCAGGAATTGCAGGTAATATTGCACATAATATTGTACATGTTGCATTGTAATATTGCACACAGGTAAAGTTATTGCACAGCTAAAAAAAAGTAATGACAGTGTTGTATTTTGGTGACTGGTTTTACTGAGAACAGCTTTGGTTGTAAAGTCTAATAGCAGCAGGGAGAAAAGACCTTCTGTATCGCTCCTTCAGACACTTAGGATGTAACAGTCTGTCACTGAAGGAGCTGCTCAGCGCTGTAACAGTTACATACAGGGGGTGAGAGACGTTCTGCAGCAATGATGATAGTTTTGCTACCATCCTCCTTTCTCCCACCTCCTGTACAGTGTCCAGGGGAATCCCCAGGACTGAGCTGGCCTTCCTGATCAGCTTGTCTAGTCTCTTCCTGTCTGCAGTAGAGATGCTGCTGCCCCAGCAGACCACACCATAGAATATGGCAGATGTTCTGGAGCACAAGGATAATAATAATAATCATCTTCAACATAAACATCATCTTCAACATAAACATAATCAACAACATCATCATTAACATCATCATCAGTAATAAATATTATAGGCCGATTTTAGTGTTAAGGGACAAATTGGTTTAAGCCGAACAACTCAGCATTTCTCTCTCTCTCTCTCTCTCTCTCTCTCTCTCTCTCTCTCTCTCTCTCTCTCGCTCTATTTATTTATTTGTATCTTTCTTACTACCTTCACTTATGATTGTACAAATAAGTTTTCGATTGATGTTTTGAACCAAATGATTATTACACTCTTAATAATGATCTGTTTGTGGTTTTTTTTCACCTCTGTATTTCACTTTTTAACTATCTCTTTACCTATTTATTTACCTTTGACCTATTCTACTGCTTTAAATAGTTATTAGGAAAAGAAAAAAAACCACATCTCATTTGAAATAAGAATGGTGAACACATCACAACTGTCATAATAAAGGAGTTTTGTAAGTAAAAATAAAGTCTCTCTCTCTCTGTAGGTGACCCTGGAGGAGGTGAACTCTCAGATAGCTCTGGAGTATGGCCAGGCTATGACAGTCCGTGTGTGTAAAGCTGATGGAGAAGTCATGCGTAAGTTCTAGATAGTCAGATAAATCCATTTCCATGAAGTAAAACGTGTCCCAGCTTTTGGAAAATCACAGAAATGTAACACTCCAGTGACTCATTCAGCTACTGTACATACTGTATGACTCATTTTTGCCTCTTTGTTTATTTTAATATTATATAAAACCCTTTCAAACACATTTCATTGTTATCTAAACAGAGATAACAGCAGTTACACAATTAACATTAGGTCATGGGCCACTTCTCAGTAATCCATGTTCCAAAAACAAGACGAAAGCCTTTCCAGAAGAGTGGAGCTCAGGAAAGGGGGGATGAGTTGGAGTAAGATGCTCAGCAAGCTTAAATGAGAGTAAATGGACAGGGGTTCTAATGTATCTTGGTGGTTCAGAAGATCCAAATCCAAAAGAATGAAGTTTACAAGGATCAATTGTGTGCCTGCATGGCGTCTATTTTAGATTAGATTAGATCAGATTCAACTTTATTGTCATTACACATGTACAAGTACAAGGCAACGAAATGCAGTTTGGGTCTAACCAGACTGCAATAACAGCAAGTGCAGGATATACAGTGTTTACATGATTTACATAGTTAAATAGAATGGTAATACAGACTATACACAGTAATTTAAAGATGTATATGTACTATAAATGTAGTATACAGATGAATATATATGTACTATGAATATAATTACAGATGCATATGAATATATATGTACTATTAACTATATATATATATATATATATATATATATATATATATGTATGTGAACATAATATACAGATGCCTATTACTATACACAGAGATTTACAGAAGGATGTGAACTGTGAACATAATATATTGCTATTACTATGAGAACGGGTATATATATATATATATATATACAATGGTAATAAGTTAATGACCATCGGTTTCAGTTCATTAATGTTTATGATTATAATAAAACTCAGTAATGAGGCTAGAACTCATGAAGTCTGTTTTTTTCTTCTTCAGCGATTGTGGTGGTGCAGTCTGCTACTGTACTGGATCTGAAGAAGGCCATTCAACGCTACTTGGAACTGAAGCAGCAGCGAGAGGGCGGCATCAAACACATCAGCTGGTGAGTCTCTCGTATCGGAAAGGCAGCCGATTTTCATTCAATTGTTTTTGCCACTAGAAGGAAATGGATTTATTATTTAGAAATGATTTTTTTTAGGAGATACGTGTGGAGAACGTTTCACTTGGCCTTTAACGGGGAAAGGTTGGAGGACGACAAAAAGAAACTGAAAGAGTAAGTGCAAAACCGTGCAGAACGCAGAGCTACATAACAGAACACAGAGCTACATAACAGAACGCGGAGCTACATAACAGAAAACGGAGCTACATAACAGAACACGGAGCTACATAACAGAACACGGAGCTACATTACAGAACACAGAGCTACATAACAGAACGCAGATCTACATAATAGAACACAGAGCTACATAACAGAACGCAGATCTACATAATAGAATACAGAGCTACATAACAGAACGCAGATCTACATAACAGAACACGGAGCTACATAACAGAACAGGGAGCTACATAATAGAACACAGAGCTACATAACAGAACGCAGATCTACATAATAGAACGCAGAGCTACATTACAGAACGCAGAGCTACATAACAGAACACGGAGCTACATAACAGAACACAGAGCTACATTACAGAACGCAGAGCTACATAACAGAACGCGGAGCTACATAACAGAACACGGAGCTACATAACACAGAACACAGAGCTACATAACAGAACACAGAGCTACAGAACATAGAGCTACATAAAAGAACATAGAGCTACATAACAAAACGCAGAGCTACATACCAAAACACAGAGCTACATAACAGAACGCAGAGCTACATAACAGAACGTAGAGCTACATAACAGAACGTAGAGCTACATAACAGAACACGGAGCTACAGAACATAGAGCTACATAACAGAACGCAGAGCTACATAACAAAACGCAGAGCTACATAACAAAACGCAGAGCTACATACCAAAACGCAGAGCTACATAACAGAACACAGAGCTACATAACAGAACGTAGAGCTACATAACAGAACGTAGAGCTACATAACAGAACGCAGAGCTACAGAAAACAGAACGCAGAGCTACAGAACACAGAACACAGAGCTACAGAACACAGAACACAGAGCTACATAACAGAACACAGAGCTACAGAACATAGATCTACATAACAGAACGCAGAGCTACATAACAAAACGCAGAGCTACATACCAAAACGCAGAGCTACATAACAGAACGCAGAGCTACATAACAGAACGTAGAGCTACATAACAGAACGCAGAGCTACAGAACACAGAACGCAGAGCTACAGAACACAGAACGCAGAGCTACAGAACACAGAACGCGGAGCTACATGACAGAACGCGGAGCTACATGACAGAAC
>JAAIIK010000111.1:169437-181182 GCA_014706435.1 Silurus glanis
ACAGAACGCGGAGCTACATGACAGAACGCGGAGCTACATGACAGAACGCGGAGCTACATAACAGAACGCGGAGCTACATACCAGAACGCGGAGCTACATAACAGAACGTAGAGCTACATAACAGAACCCAGAGCTACAGAACAGAGAACGCAGAGCTACATAACAGAACGCGGAGCTACATAACAGAACGCGGAGCTACATAACAGAACGCGGAGCTACATAACACAGAACACGGAGCTACATAACACAGAACACGGAGCTACATAACAGAACACGGAGCTACATAACAGAACACAGAGCTACATAACAGAACACAGAGCTACAGAACATAGAGCTACATAACAGAACGCAGAGCTACATAACAAAATGCAGAGCTACATACCAAAACACAGAGCTACATAACAGAACGCGGAGCTACATAACAGAACGCAGAGCTACATAACAGAACGTAGAGCTACATATCAGAATGCAGAGCTACAGAACGCAGAGCTACAGAACACAGAGCTACATAACAGAACGCAGAGCTACATAACAGAACACGGAGCTACATGACAGAACACGGAGCTACATGACAGAACGCGGAGCTACATAACAGAACGCGGAGCTACATAACAGAACACGGAGGTACATAACAGAACACGGAGGTACATAACACAGAACACAGAGCTACATAACAGAACGCAGAGCTACATAACAAAACGCAGAGCTACATACCAAAACACAGAGCTACATAACAGAACGCAGAGCTACATAACAGAACGTAGAGCTACATAACAGAACGCAGAGCTACAGAACGCAGAGCTACAGAACACAGAGCTACATAACCGAACGCGGAGCTACATAACCGAACGCGGAGCTACATAACAGAACGCGGAGCTACATAACAGAACGCGGAGCTACAGAACACAGAACGCGGAGCTACATAACAGAACGCGGAGCTACATAACAGAACGCGGAGCTACATAACAGAACACGGAGCTACATAACAGAACACGGAGCTACAGACCACAGAGCTACATAACAGAACACAGAGCTACAGAACATAGAGCTACATAACAGAACGCAGAGCTACAGAACACAGAGCTACAGAACACAGAGCTACAGAACATAGAGCTACTTAACAGAACACGGAGCTACATAACAGAACACAGAGTTACATAACAGAACACAGAGCTACAGAACGCAGAGCTACATAACAACATGCAGAGCTACATACCAAAACACAGAGCTACATAACAGAACGCAGAGCTACAGAACAAAGAACGCAGAGCTACATAACAGAACGCAGAGCTACATAACAGAACGTAGAGCTACATAACAGAACACGGAGCTACATAACAGAACATGGAGCTACATAACAGAACGTAGAGCTACATAACAGAACGTAGAGCTACATAACAGAACGCAGAGCTACAGAACACAGAACGCAGAGCTACATAACAGAACACAGAGCTACATAACAGAACGCGGAGCTACATAACAGAACACGGAGCTACATAACAGAACACGGAGCTACATAACAGAACACAGAGCTACATAACAGAACGCAGAGTTACATAACAGAACTCGGAGCTACATAACAGAACGCAGAGCTACAGAACACAGAACGCAGAGCTACATAACAGAACACAGAGCTACATAACAGAACGCAGAGTTACATAACAGAACTCGGAGCTATATAACAGAACGCAGAGTTACAGAACACAGAATGCAGAGCTACATAACAGAACACAGAGCTACATAACAGAACGCAGAGCTACATAACAGAACTCAGAGCTACATAACAGAACACAGAGTTACATAACAGAACTCGGAGCTACATAACAGAACGCAGAGCTACATAACAGAACGCAGAGCTACATAACAGAACGTAGAGCTACATAACAGAACACAGAGCTACATAACAGAACGTAGAGCTACATAACAGAACGTAGAGCTACATAACAGAACACAGAGCTACATACCAGAACGCAGAGCTACATACCAGAACACAGAGCTACATACCAGAACGCAGAGCTACATACCAGAACGCAGAGCTACATACCAGAACACAGAGCTACATACCAGAACGCAGAGCTACATAACAGAACACCGAGCTACATAACAGAACGTAGAGCTACATAACAAAACACAGCGCCAAGGACTAAAGAAAGTGTCCTCGCCACATAAAGTGCTTCTTGTACCATTTAAAGTAGATCTTCATGGAGTATGCTTTGTGCAGGGGTATTGTCATGCAGGAACAGGTTTGGGTCTCCTAGTTCAAGTGAAGGGTATATTAAATGCTCTCACATCCAAAGATACAATTATGTGACTCCAAGTTTGTAGGAACCGTTTGAGGAAGAAACACATATGGCTGGAAAAGTCAGGTGTCCCAGTACTTTTCTTCATATTGTGTGTGTGTGTGTTTGTGAACGTGCGTATTAAATCATTATTGTCTAAATAACTGGTGAGTACACCCTCAAGGAATACGTCAAATCTGTGTCCAAAGTGTCACTATTTTGTGTGAGCACCATTGTTATCTGGCACTGCCTTAATCCTCCTGGGCCTGGAATTCACCAGAGCTGCACAGGTTGTTGCTGGAATCCTCTTCCACTCCTCCGTAATGACATCACAGAGCTGCTGGATGTTAGACACATGGTGCTTCTCCACCTTCCTCTTCAGGATGGCCCACAGGTGCTCAATAGGGTTCAGATCCGGAGACATACTTGGCCACTCCATCACCTTCACCTTCAGCTTCCTCAGCAAGGCAGATGTCATCTTGGTGTGTTTGGGGTTGTTATTATGTTGGAAAACTGCTGTTCGGCCCAGTTTCTGAAGGGGAGCATCATGTTCTGCTTCAGAACGTCACAGTACATGTTGGAATCCATGTTTTCCGCAATGAACCACAGCTTTCCAGTACCAGCAGCACTTATGCAGCCCCAGACTATGATGCTACCACCACCATGCTGGACACAATTTTCTTAGTACTTCTCACCAGAGCGTCGTCACACATGCTGGACACCATCTGAGCCAAACAAGTTTATCTTAGTCTCAGACCACAGGACATGGTTCCAGTAATTCATGATCTTGAACAGGTTTCACTCAGCAAACAGTTTGCAGGCTTTCTTGCGAGCAGTTTCAGAAGAGGCTCCTTCTGGGACGACGGCCTGCAAACCGACTTGCGCCGTATGGTCTGAGCACTGACAAGCGGACCTTCCACTTCTGCATCCTTTAAAGCAATGCTGCAGCACTCGTGTGTCTGTTTTTTAAAGCAGCTTCTGCACCTGACGCACAACTTCTTTGATGGACCATTGCGAGGCTTGTTCTGAGTGGGAACCGTCTTAGAAAACCTCTGTATGACCCTGAACACTGTACTGTAACTCAGTTTTAGTGTGTTTTAGTTTAGATCTTCTTATAGTCTCGGCATCTTTGTGGAGAGAAACGATTCTAATTCTACAATCCTCAGAGAGTCTTTACCATGAGGTGCCATGTTGAACATCCAGTGGTCAGTTTGAGAGAATTGTACTCAAAAGCACCAAATCTGAACTGCTCTAATACAAGATACACACATTTGTACGGTCCTGTCAAGCAGATAAAAACATGATCATGACTAATGTGTACTCACTTTTGTTGCCAGTTATTTAGACAATAATGGCTGTATGTTGAGATATTTTTAGAGAACAGTAAATCTGTACTGCTACACAAGCTGCACATCGAGATATATATATAATAAAAAATGGTAAAGAAAGTACTTTTGTTTCTGTAAATTTGAGTTTTCTATTGTCATTGCACAGATTATACATCATATGTTGATCTTTGTTATTTGACACACGACCCTGCATTTAGATCTTTTCTCCATAGCTCCATCATGCCACTGTAGTCGTGTAATATGTCGTATCCCTTCTCCAATGTTTCTGTCTTCAGCTATGAAATCAGGAACAGAGACGAAGTGACGTTCATGAAGAATCTGAGGAAGAAATGAGCGCACTTGTAAGACGTGTTCATTACATTCCTTCCTTCCATGACAAGCTCGAATTCTATTTGTGGAGCTCAAACGTCTGTTGTTCCCCCACTCGTGTTCACTTTCAGTATTCAAATTTGTGTGGGAGAAGGATAGAGAGCTTTTGTTACATATTTAAAAACCTTTACATTTGCATATTATGTAATATTATGCACCATAATAATATTTTGAAGGATAAAGTGAATTTTCACATCATTTGTCTTTTGGTCATTTTTCTGGGTGATTTTTCTTTCTGCTTTAATCTGCAGCATCCGTAGTCCAGATGATTCCACGGTGCTAAGAATACGCACGCGAACGTTTTACCACCTCTTATAGACAGTACGACTTTGTTCCTGGTGCCATGACATGAAAATTTCACCTCTGGCATTTCCTTAATGAAGATCTCGCGTTACAGAGGTCGCGTGCCTCCAGTATTCGTCCGCCTTTAGGAGCTTTAACAGAGCAAGGACATTGGGAATTTTCTCTTTTGGTACTATTGACTCTTTACCTTGGATCATGGACGAAATCTGTTCAAACCACATTTGAAGCTTCTGAGGTGGACTACTCATTTTATTTTGTACATATTTTTTTTTTTGTAGTTGAAGTTTATTAAAATCCCAACTTGTTTGTATTTACTCTTGTTAGTGTTTTTTTTTCCCCCCTCTAATAATTGGTGATCTCATACGATCAGTTTGGCCGCCATTCAGGTGTCAGGCTTGTCGAAGTTTTCGGGTACGATGGCAGCCGGTTTGCGATGCTGCGTATAAACTACTCTTTTTAGAAAGGTTAGCTTGAGGATAGAGATCGAGTTTTGCCTCCTTCTCGGCGTTCAGCATGACTGCGACACCAGCGAACGAGAAGGAGCTGGAGAGGATCTTGGTGGAGCTGCAACAGCTGACGCTCCACAGAGAGCAGCTCAACAACAGACTTCATATGCTGGCCGTGCTGAAGGAATTCCGCCAGAATGCTGGCTACAGCAGTGAAGGTCAGGACTTTGCTTATTCTTTGCTGTTATTTTAAAGAACAACAATAATACAATATCATTTTATATATAAAACATAAGGATCGTTCTGTAATAGCCGAAACAGCGCTCGTCTTAGGCGGTTTGATTGACGAGTGATTGATTTTTTTCCTTCGTTTCAAATTGATCAGCTGTGTGCCCGACTGATGAGAAAGATGAGTATGAAACGATCGAGGAGGATCTCAAGGAGCTTTTAGCAAAGAAACTAGCACTACAAGCGTTAAAAGAAGAGCTAGAAGGTAAAAACTTTGTGTTTCTACTCAATTCTCTACTCCTTCTGCACTACTGATTTCATATCTAATGACACATTTTTATTTGGTTTCATAGGTGCAGGTTTTAGCTCCGTGCAAATATACGACCCTTCAAATAATGAGATAGTTACCGTGGATAAGCCGCCATCCCATCCAGGTCAGAACCCTGCGTTCGTATTCATATTTTCAAAATATTACTGTATGACTGTCAATTTTATACGCTGAACATCTTTGTGGTTCTGGGAATTGAATTCACAAACAATCACTTCCAAAATCCAGCATCTTAACCCTTGACGTATATGAGATCAGATATGTTAACACACACATCCATGACATCTTTATAGTCTTTCTTGATTAAATAATTAGTACACTTTTGTTCTATTGAAATATCCATTTAACAGAAAGTTTCATAGTAAAATCCATTCAATCTGCTTAATTGTTTGTGGAATGAATGAATGAAAAATGTGCTTTATTTCTCAACCTGCATTAATGCAGCAGGATGTTTATTTTTGTAAAGATCTGAAGGCAATTTAGAATCACAGGCCATCATTCTTTTGTGCGTTGCTTTTTCCTGCTCTTGTGTTGCGTTCATTTTGTCTTTGCAGCGTATTTTCGGTCCTATTTTCAGAACGCAATCTTGGTTTGTGTCTTCAGTTCAAATTAAAACTCTTTATTAACTAGAATCCATTTGTATCTATTTTTTCTTCTCCTGTAAAGCTGGTTTCTATGATATAGGCCATCATATCCCAAAAAAACTATATGATACTTGTTTAGTCTCTGCCTCGCACTTTGAGTGCATTTTAGTATTAATAATTATAACGGTAAGAACCAGTTCTTTCCGTAACTGGTTGTTCCACCAAACCACAAAGCTGGAAGCACACAACTTTGTGCACAGGGCATTGTCATGCTGAAACAGGTTTGGAGACGATGTTTTGGATGTGGTAGCATTAAATCTCTTTCTTTCACTTGAACTAGGAGACCCAAATCTGTTCCAGCATGAGAATCCCCCTGTGCACAAATCCAGCTCCATGAAGATATGCTTTATATGGGTTGAAGTGGAAGATCTCCTGCTATAGAGCTCTGACCTCAACTCTGTTAAACAGCTTTGGGAATGAATGTGAACGCTGACTGCACCCCAGGCCTCCTCACCTCACCTACATCTGTACCTGACTTTAATAACACCCTTTGTGGCTGAATGAACAGAAAATCTAAACAAAATCTAAAATGGGATGTTTTTATTTAATAAAAGGAGTCATTAAACGAATACGTTTTAGAAAAACTTTCATTCCACGTGTTATTGAGTCTAGAGTGAACACTTATTGGTGTGAGTTACTGACACTTCGGTAGGATGAAAAATCTTGACGTGTGTGTGTGTGTGTCTGTGTGTGTTTCAGCTCCTCAAATAATTACAGATGTAGAAAAACTTCCACGGCACCCTTCCCATACGTTGTGCCCATACTGTGGACAGTACATTATAACAGAGGTCAGTACAGTGATTGGGAACACCGTCTGGCTCGTGTGCCTGGCATCGACCTTTATTTGGTGAGTATAAATACAGGTTTAACCCAAACCCCAGTATTTGATAGACGGTTCTAAATTGTGTAAACCGTTCACACAAAATCTACCGGATTACATAAAGCAAAAGAAATGACACTCCTTACACAAGCAATACGTTCCTGTGAAGTTTATGCCTGAACATTATGAAAAGTAAACATCACCTAAAAGCTTTTACATACAGCAAAGTGAGCGAAAGTCATGTTACCGCAAACAAAATAAACGTAATCAAATGAGAATCTATTTATAATAGTACACTGCATGAGTAGTTTGTGTACCACTGATGGATGAAGTACACAATTCCAGTACTTGATTTAAACAGGAGATTTGTACTTTGAATGTCTCCAGTAACAGTGCTCTTTACTCTTTATACATTTCTATTCAAGTAAAAGTGAAAGTTCAAATCTATAACTGTATTTGAATAATTAATGCAGCGTTCCGTTCTACTGCACATCCGTTTCAGAGTGTTTTATATTTATATACGCCCAGTGAAGAGTCTTTACTTCACACACACACACACACACACACTCACCAGAAATGTTGGGATATTAACAAAATGTATGTCCTTTATGACTTCAAAGTAGCAAGAAACTGTATGTTTTTTTTTTAAATATACAGAAAAATTGTTTAAATTTTTTTTTTTTAAACATAGTCGACTTTTTTTTTCGTGGTATATATTTATTTATTTTTGGAGACAAGGTGAGGGAGGCGAGATTGAGATAGGACATGGGGTATCTTGGTAGAAGAATGCTGAGGATGGAGCCACCAGGAAGGAGGAAAAGAGGAAGACCAAGGAGGAGGTTTATGGATGTGGTGAGGGAAGACATGCAGGTAGTTGGTGTGAAAGAGGCAGATGTAGAGGACAGGATGGTATTGAGACGGATGATCCGCTGTGGCGACCCCTAATGGGAGAAGCCGAAAGAAGATATTTATTTATTTATTTCTTTATTTCATATTTTACTTATATATATATATATATATATATATAGAGAGAGAGAGAGAGAGAGAGAGAGTGTGAGAGAGAGAGAGAGAGAAAGAAAAACAAAACATTAAAAATTTTTTTTTTTTTTTTTTTAAATAAAATAATTTTTTTTGTTTATATGCAACAAACTATCTTATGCTCACTATATCGACAAAAGTATTGGGACATCTGACCTTTCATCTCAAATGTGGTTCTTCTCCAAACTGTTACCACAAAGTTGGAAGCACACAATTGTACAGGACGTCTTCAGGCATAACATTATGACCACCTGCCTAATATTGTGTTGGTCCCCCCTTTACTGCCAAAACAGTCCGAGCATCAACAGCATGAACAACTTCAGCAGTTTGAGCTACAGGAGCTCATCTGTTGGATCGGACCGCTATGTCCAGCCTTCACTCCCCACATGCATCAATGAGCCTCGGCCGCCCACGACCCTGTCACCGGTTCACCACTGTTCCTTCCTTGGAGCACTTTTGATAGATACTGACCACTGCAGACCAAATTCATGATGTGTATTTGGTTTTGTTTGCCCGAAAGCTACGCATTAAAGAAATGTCATTTAAATCAGGGTTTGCGTTTCTCGTAGCCTCCTCTGATGTACCTTCTACATTGTTTCCTCATTTAGCTGCATCGCTGGCTGCTGCCTCATCCCCTTCTGTGTCAGCTCTTTGAAAGATGTTCTGCACAAATGCCCCAAGTGTCGCAGTCACTTGTACACACGCACCACCATGTAAGGAAAAGGAGGACACCAGAAAGGAGTCAGGTTTCTGACCGATGTCTCCTCATGAAAAACACAGAAACAACAACATCACTGACGCTGTGGATGAAACCAGTCCGTTATGGTTGTAAGGACGTTTTAATGACACAGAAGGGATATTGGATATGTACAATAAAAGATATGTACAATGTGAAATTCAAGCTTCATTATTTACACTAGCACATGCTATGTTGTAAAAAAAAAAAAATATATATATATATATATAAATAAATATTTGTGCAAAATCAAAAGCTACACATTGCAAAGCAGAACTGTTATGGAGTACCCTAATTTCCAGTATATACTAGCATTTGTGCGATAGTAGTTTGCTCCATTAGAACATCTTTTATGACTTCTGGTGGTGATACTTCATATATGATGAAGTATTATGTTTGGAAAACCTCATGTGAAACCAGTTCCTAATACACCCTGCTCTACAGGAGGTCTTTCACTTGATACCTCAAGAGGGAGCAAGATATTTATGCTATTTAATAACTATATCTATTGACTGTCAAATATCTTACAATTGTTTTACTCTTTACATGTAATTTACATGATAACGTTGTTTTTGTTATAGTTCTGTACTTTTGTATCGTTGCTGAGTTTTGTGATGGAGGCAGGTTCTTTAATAAACACATTGAGAGACTCTCGATCATCTAACTGCATCGTGTCAAAATGATATGACGTGTAACAGTCAAAGCTAACGTGTGACCGAGCCGACGAACGACTCCTTCAAAAGCACCTAATATACACTTCTGCTCATAAGTTTACACACCCCTGGCAACGGGGAAAACCAAAATGTCGTCGTAATCATACATTCTTTTATTTCTCAGCTATCATAGAAATGAGCATATATTATAGAAATAATATAATGACTGAAATCGCACAGGTGAAAGGTCAGAAAAAGGGGTTTAGACACCTGTGTTAAAGGTTTAAACCATATAGGTTGGATCTGTTTATACACAAGATTTACTGTAAAGTTTATAGTTTTTCTCAGTTGCTTTGGAGCTTTTTTTTTTCAGATCAGAAATGAAATTCTCCAAACTACTTGTTCAAACCTCTACATCATGTCACTTGTTCACGTCATAAAAGCGATTCTCGTTGCTTTGATCGACTTGCGAATGATTTTGTACATTGATTTGTGTGCAAGTGTCTGCTGTTACCTACATTATCAGTTGTTTATGTTCATGTTGATCAAAATATATTGTTCTAATTTCACCTGAATAGTTTTGACTCCCAAAACAATCAGGCATCAGTTCTTTGTAAAAGTCATTGAATGTAAAATGGTTAAACCAGTTGTCAGAATCTGTCATCTAAAATTTCTATTAAACTTTTTTTCATGTAAATGTTTCTTGAATTAATGAATTGTGCAGTTGAATCTTGAATGTCACTAATGAAGGCGAGTGAACGGCATCAGATCAACCAATAATCAACTAGTTCTCTAAAACAGGTCAAAGGTGAATCTCGTGAACCTTCAATTGGCGAAACGGAGCAAAACACAGAATTACAATTTCTGAAAATGGATGAACAACCAAGAAACGAACAGACACTAATACAGTAGAGTAAAAGTGTGAATCCTGTCCGGTCTCTTGCAATAAATATAAATCAAATATGCAATCAAACAAATACATTTGTATCGTTGAAATTCATAGATGCCAAACAGAAACAGCCTTGTGCATTTTCAACCATTGTAACCAAATCCGCAATTTACATCAGGAACTGAAACTGTGCAGCATCATACTAAAAAAAAACATGAATAAACATTGTGACGAACGTGTTTGTGAACAATGACAAAAGGACTTATTCTGATGGCAATAAGATGTTCATTGACACAAATACTTACTTTTGAGAGATGAACTAAGGATTTTGGGGCTTTTGCAAGAAGTCCAATGTGTTTCACTGTACACATTGTTTCGAGAAATGCACTTACTGGTTTGCTTGATTCGAGAAATGCTCCAAAGCAACTGAGAAAAATTAAGAATCTGCTTGTTTGACTGGGTGAAAATGGTAGCTTAATGGTTAAGGCATTAGACTTTGGACCAGAAGGTCACGATCCCAGTCCTTAACCCTCAACTGCTCAATTGTAAGTGGTTTTAGAGAAGGGTGTCTGCCAAATGCCATAAACGTAAATGACTGTTATTTAGGCAATAAGGAAATATTCGCAAGAGCTGTTTAAATAGATGCAAGAAAACAATTGGCCCTTTTGTGGTTTTCTAGCCACAAAATGTGCTTAAAATATGAGAACTTTTAGAGAAGTCTCAAGAGATCCATCTGAAATAAGGCAGAGTGATGAGACAAAAGACTTTGACAACATTCATTTTGATGTCTGGAGACAAGATCAACAAAGCCTATTATCAGAAAACATTGCAGGAAATTTAGCATGCGTCAGCCAGGGAGCTGAGCGTGGAGCACAAATGGACTTTCTACAATAATTAACATTTTCAGCACAATGCAGAAGCAGATGGACTTTACAGTCTCTGGAACTCAAAAGCCATTGAGCCACTTTGTGAAGAATTAGATATTGGAATAGGAAGGAATCATTTTCAGCTTTACTACTGTACCTGAAAAAGGCACTCGTTCACATCCGTGTCATTGGTGCTCAAACACAATATTAATTGTGTATGCGGGAAAAAAATGTAATTTCAGTTATTATGATTCATAGAAATAATATAAACATTATGCCGGGGTATGTAAACTTATTAGCAGAGCTGTATTTCACATCAGACTTCTTTTTCTTTTGGTCTTTTCTTGGTTTTATGACTCCTGCATAAGCCAGAATAGCAAATAAATTGAAAACACGTTTAGCAAAACATTATTATCTCTCTTTTCTTTTGCTTTATCACGTACATTTGCCTGATTCAGCAAAATGATAGCAAAGTGTATTTTACAAAGCAAATATCAATTAAATGCTCTCCTGCTGCGCCCAGAACGACGAAACAAAGGTACAGCTAAATCCTGTCTGAACACGATTATTATTTGGTAAAACATATTTGGATTTTTCTTTCGTTTTTAATCAAATAAATTTCAAGTTATCAAAAAAATATTACTTTGAACCACTTTGTGACCAAGTAGTAACAAAATGTTTGACATTTTTATTCACGGGTTACAGGCATCAGATTATCGGTCACATCATAGTCACGTTTTTCGAAGCAGCTTAATTCCTATATCAAATATGCATATTTTATATATATATATATATAT
>JAAIIK010000111.1:182387-192695 GCA_014706435.1 Silurus glanis
CACACACACACACACACACACACACACACACACACACACACACACACACACACCACTGCATGTTTGTTTTTTAAGTCACTAGTGCACCAATGTTTAGTATACTACTATCACTAATGCTGATATCATTCTGGACACTTGAGAAAACTGGGTCCTGATTTAAACAGGTTGGCCAAATAATCAAAAAAAGCCTGTATAAGCTGACCTGGATGCTGCATCGGGTTCCTGCTACATGCCCGAAACAGCCCGGGCAAATACTGCTCTGTTCTCTTTTTCACAGTGAGGACAATGATGTGCCATTGGATGACGAGTTTCTCTGTACAATAGCCCTCTCGCTTTAGTAAACAAAGGTACTTTCTGAACCTTCTTTTTTTTTGGAACATTATATGTTTCATGAAATGCAGGAGGCATAAAGCTGCTGCAAAACAGAGGTCAGAGGTTACGTTGCAAATGAAATCGGAAAGGTAAAATAATAAAAAATAAAGGAATACATTTATCGTTGAACAAAAAATAAGAGAAGAAATGGCTGACATTCTTTGTGTGTCTTCAAAGACAGTCATTAGTGCACAAATTGGAAACACCTGGCTTCCAACCAGGCCCGAATTAGAACACTGCAGTTGCTGAAGCGCTCATGGTGAGTGCCTACAAGATGGTTCGGACAGAGATCTAGTATTGGAACGTAAGAGAGCTCTCTATCCTCCACTGCTGTAATCCTGTTGCATGAGGCCTCTGTTTTTTTTTTTACCCCTGAACCTCTAAAGACTCTCAATTCACAATATCTTCATGGCCTGTGGTTCTCACCAAAAGATTCGTGTCTCTCTTATGTCTCAGTCCCAATGCAAATCATGAGAGTCTAGGAATTCGGATGAGAAGATGGCACCTGGTGCAGAGATACCTCCTGACCCTGGAACATTCAGGTCCAACCACTCCATGTTGTCCAGGTTAGTGTCATTTAGGTTGAGAGATGGAGGTGGCGAGGTGGAAAACGCCAGCTCAGTGGTGTCCATGGGCGACTGGGGTGGCGCCAACAACTGGCTGTGCAGTTCCTCGATGAGGCGGAGAGCACGAGTCTCAGGGTTGCGTGGCAGAGTTCGGTCCAGCAGCGCCTCCAGCTGGTGATCTGAGGCCAGTGCAACCAGACTGGGCATGTGGGCTACATGAACCTGAGGTGGAGGACGAGACAGTGCAGTGCTGATGGGGAGAGTGGTGACACTGGCCGTCACAGGCAGATGTTTATCCGGAGAGAGAGCATCGTGTTGGAGCAGAGGAGAGATTTCTGGAAAAGGCAAATCAAGGAAAGATCAAATGAAGATTATTTTAACAAACACTGAACAAAGATTTTCAGTAGAAAGTAAGACAGGAGTTTTACAATAGTAGTAAAGTGGAAGTGTGACGTTATAATTAGTATATAATAACTTTCCTGATTAAATGTATTAGTCCATAGCTCTGTGTTCAAAGCTTCTTGACTTGACTTGTAATTGAATTGTATTAGTGCGACTGCTGGCTAAGACTTTTCCATACCTCCACTCTCAATCAGGACATCAAACAAGTCATCCATGTGCTGACTGACCGCAGTGGGGATCTTGAATAAAATAAAAGACATTTGTGAGAGTAATGTTAGAACATAAAAGAATCACTGGGCCTCTTTCATCATCTCGGAGTACATTTGTGGAAATATTTGCGAGCTAATAATAAAAAAAAAAAAGCAATGATTTTTATTTTGTTCATGTATGTTGATCAGTTAAAAAATAAACTGTAATTACAGAGATAAAAATTATTCACAATATACACAATATCTTCATTTTCATAGCTGCTCCCAAGTCTACGTTTATGTTAGCGTTTCTATCATGTTTTGACAGGGTCAAAGGAATCTGCCTTGATCCTTCAGATTCAGCAGTGCAGTCGTACACTAACGTCGACACGTACAATAACACGTCCTTTGATTGGATGGCCAGAGGACGCACTACTCGGAGCTCGCAAAATGCATCTGTAGCAAACTGCACAAGCTCAAATATATTTGTGTGGATATAAAAGCTGATTTTCATTCACAATGACTGTCGGAGGAGAAGTTCATTTGGTCGCAGATGCACTTACAGCCAATACAGTTCAAAACAGTTGATTTTTTTTTCATGAACATTTATACTTTTTGTGTTTGTGTTCTTTCCTTTAGAATTTGTAAAAAAAAAAAAAAAAAAAACCTACACAATCCTCAGGAAAACCGTAATGCATGGAAAAAAAGGCACATTGTTCATTGGGTTTCTTGCTTTACTGATAGCATTCATTCTCACTGTATGAAATACCGGTCTGTGATGCAGGGCTCAGTTATACTGCGTTTCTCTAAAATATCGATGGTTTCTATAGCTGTGACGTCATACGAAAGGTATGAAGACCTTGATGTGAAATGCACGGCCCGCCACTTTATACACATACACACACATACACATACACACACAGAAGAACTGCACTTTTACCTGCACTGTAGCCTGAAGAGCTCTAGTTTGTTTGACAGCCTCCTCGTAGCGAGGAGGGTCTTTGTTCTTAGGGCTGTGATGATTTCTGAATGGAGATGGTGGAAGGATGTAGGTGGGCTGGCAGGGGGAAGTTGGCTAATGTGGAAAAGCAGAAACAAAATAAGACTTAAAAAGAAAAACTGTATGTACTGCCATGAATGTCACTGCAAGTTCAAGGGGTTTCCCATGAAGGAGCATCCACAAAGGAGCATCAAATCATTGGCCGATATCCACTATTCATTTCAGACTTACAGATTTTACATTAATCAGTTATATAGACAGACACACATAAGCGGATGTCAGGAATATGAAAAAAAATCCCATAACTTGCAATGTAAATAAAACAAAAAAAATACAAAAGAGGCTTACTTTGGTGGTGAATCCATTTGGAGGACTGTGTCCAGGTGAGCATGACTGAAGCACTTCAGATCTTTGCTGCTCCTGCTTTTGCCCCAGCTGAAGACCTGAGCCTGAGGTGCTGCACACGGATATTATCTGCAGACAAACACACTGCTAGTGAGGATTGTGTGGACCTAGTCAATGTGTGTGTGTGTGTGTGTGTGTGTGTGTGTGTGGCTGGCATGCATGCAGGGCTCGAGTGTCAGCATGTGCACTGCCTATTCATCACTTGGCACCTGTTCCAGTTCTCATGCCTCACTGCAGCCAGGGCTTTCACGCTATTAAGAAAGGAATTCATCAGCTGACCTTAGCTGCCAATGCTTAGGAAATAAGAGAGATAAGTAGGAGAACACAAAGTGGGTGCAGGAAAAGAGCATTCCAAGCTAAGTCACTGAGAAATTGAAACGGGCGTGTCATTATGAGAACACACTAAAGTGGATTTATGAAGCGGAGTGGAACGGAATGCAATAATAAGTCGATGAAAAAAAAAATGACAACAGGAAGTTTTATTGAAGTGCTGGTTTATAGATGAAAATAAAGACAAGGCTGACTGATTCCAGGAAAGACGAGTTCCAACGAGGAACATGACAATAAATAAATAAACCAAAGTAAGCCAATGTCAATGTTTATAATACTGGTTAAAAATTCTTGCTGCTTACTTGAGGTGCATTCTGTGTCGGATTTCCAGGCTGCTGAAATGCTGCACTCTCGGTTTGAGCTAAGACAGACACTGTGGTTTGGAGAACTGGCTGTGTCTGCATAGAAAAGGGCAAAATTAGGATGCAGAATGATAGAACAGTTAAGTAATAATTAATTAAGCATGAAAATGGACCTGTGGAAGATGGATGTGTTGCTCTTGTTGATTGCTGAGGATGGTCTGTGAAGCCTGAACTCCTTGTACAGCAATGTAGAAGTTCTGCACCTGCCCATGAGACTTTAACTCCTCCTTTTCCACCATGGAGCTACAGCTGGAGGAGACATCATGCTCCTCTTTTATCCTGGTGAGAGTTTCAAGCTCACCGTGCTGCTGTGCTCCCTGTTGATTCCTCTTTTCCACCTCTAGCTGCATCTTAAGTTCCTCCACCAGACGCTGCTCCTGCTCCAGCTTGCGAATCAGCTCCTCTATCTGCCGTTCCTTCTCATACAGGCTCTGGTCTTTATCAGGCACTGTTGCATCCATTGATGTGTCTTCTGTCTTCATGATGGATGGAGATATAGCGGCTAATGCTTTGCTGTCGCTGGACTCCTCCATACTGGCAGTGGAAACCTCTGAGTGCACAGGAGACACTGGAGGAGTCATGCTTATGCTTTCTGTCTTTTGACTGCTCGGTGGTGCCGTGACACCATTCGTCTCATTCTGCTGAGTGCTGGTGACCTTGTAGCTCTCCTGGTGGGGCTTGAGCCTCTCTATAAGGTCTGTTTTAGTGCCAGATACAGGAAGACCACGCAGCTTCAGCTCGATTTTAAGTTCGGCTACCTGTAATCACACAGAAAATGAACGATATGGTTAAACCGAAATGAGACATGCCAGTGTACTGGCTTTGGGTAATGATATCATTTTTATTATCATTATATATCATTCTAGATGTAAAACACTTCACTGATAACAATTTTCCAGTCCAATCTATGGATTTCTTTTTTTTTTTTTTTTTAGTGCAGCTTTATTTATCCCATTATGAAATTATGATTTTTTTTTTTGTGTAAAAAAAGGAAGAAAAAGGTGCTTGTGGTCAAACAAACACATTGTGCTACATTAGGGTTACTAGATGCAAGTTAAGTGGTTCTTTAGTTTGTAAAAAGAGATTATTTGAGTTACTATATCCTTCAAGGTGTTTCCACCCAAAGAACTGTCCCACATTTTATGGTTTTTGCACCATTTTGTGTCAAAATCCCAGAAGATAATCAGTCTATAAAACCAGCCAATCTGGCACCAACAACCATGACACAGTTAAAGTCACAAAGATGACACTTTTTCCACATTTTGTTGGTTGAACTCAACAGTAACTGAAGCTTTTGACCTTTATCTGGGTGATTGTTTGCATTGCGGAGCTGCCACACAATTAGATAACTGCAGGAATGGCTTACTAAAATGACTTCAAATAATTTATACTATATGACATACCTTCATTTCATCTAGATTTGCAGGCAGAGAGCCAGGCTTACGGTTGTTCGTGCTGTTATTCCCGAGTCCAGAGGCAGCACCGGGCAGTAAAGTTTGGCTGTTTCCCATGGCCACGTTTGAACAGCTGCTCTGTACCTTAGGCAAAGGCCTGTCATACACACAGGGGGAAGAAAAATGTATGAATGCCAGGAGGTTGATTTCAACGGAACTTCCTGAGTTTCTCATCATTCACAATCAACAGGCTATATTTTGGGCAGAATAACAGCAGAAGTTTGTCTGGCATAAACACAGGTCAGGGAGCGAAAGAATGTGAGGAAGTGCAGTACTCAGGCACGTTCTCGAAGGCCAGACTAATATGTGAAGCTATGGCATTCAGAGACAGTTATTCAGAATTAGTCGTGTTTGCATTCCAGTCTGTAGAGTCAGTCTTCAATTCAGTTAATCAGTGGCAGTGGTGTAGGAGTTGAACAGCTAGCTGAGATCAACTGAACAATTAGAGATCCAACCAACATTATTATCAAAGCATGAAATTATGATCACTTGACAATTTTGCCTGAGCAACATGGAATTGTGCGAAAAGTTCAGGTAAAGATACATTTCCCCACTGTTACACCGGTTCACCGCCGTTCCTTCCTTGGAGCACTTTTGATAGATACTGACCACTGCAGACTGGGAACCGCCCCCAACAAGAGATCCATTTTTGAAGAAGCTCTGACCCAGTCGTCTAGCTCTCACCATTTGGGCCTTGTCAAACTCACTTAAATCCTTACGCTCACCCATTTTTTTCTGCTACTAACACGTCAAATTTGAGGACAAAATGTTGACTTACTGCCTAATATATCCCGCCTACTAACAGGTGCCATGATGAAGGGATAATCAGTGTTCTTCATAAATGTTATGCCTGGTTGATGTATATAGCACTTTCATCTGGGGGTCACGCTAACACCATTGGGGTCACCATAACATCACAGAACAGGAGCATCAGATTAAATAAGATGAAATTGAAATGCTATTACTTTACAGGCATCGTATTTCAATTTAACAAATAAGCTGCATGCAGTAAACATGAGATAGATGTTCCTGACAGAATCGGTATGATCACCAGAGTGAAGCATTACTTTATAGGAACTCCCAACACTTCCATTTTCCATGACAATAGATTTTTAAGGGTTCCTTAAGCACACACCTGAACGATGCAGGTGCAGGTAGAATAGTCTGGTAGTTGTAGTGCTGTTGTTGCTGGCTAAGGATCTGCAGGTGTAGAAACTGCTGTTGTTGCTGAAGCAGTCGTGCATAGGTCGAGTCCATAGGGGGTTCACTGGGCTCCTGTTTTTGGTCTGGTGGGATATACAGGTGGTATTTGAGCTTCTTTACCCTTGGCTTGGGTTCTTTGGTCTTTTTGCTACGGCTTTTCTCACCAGGGAGCCTGGGTTGGCTTTGCTAAAGCAGGTAAAAAGAGACAAAGGTGCATCAGAAAGGCTCACACCTGCAACTGTATACAGTTCTCACTCAAAGGAGCGGCAAAGTCAAGATATACACTGGAAACAGATATAACACAGATATACTGAGAAAACCGAACCTTATTGTTTGAACCCACCGACTGTTTAAGTGATCAAAAATATTGGAACGTGTGACAGCCAGATGTTTCTTATTACCCTGGTGTGTCCTGTTTGAAGCAGTAATACCTCTGAATGTTTAATCTTGGTTTGAGCACCCATAAAGACTGTGTTTATTGGTACAAAGGTTAAACAAACATGAAGATTATGAAAAGGAGTGTCTTAACTTGTTCTTGGATGACAGATTCTGGAACTGGTTTCCTAATTATTCCCAATTTACAGAGAAACGCATTCAATCTTATTAGATAGAACCTAATGATTCAAGAAGATCCAAAACACTCAAGAAACAACAAAAGACTTCATCAGTGCAAAAATGAAGAGTGTTTTAGTCTAACCAAGTCAATCATCAGGCATTACCCCAATTGAGCAGCGTTTCAAAAGAATGCAACAGTATGGTGATGACGATAGGGTGCTGGCGTGACGCAGTTATTTCAAGCAAGAGATACACGACCAAAAATTGTTGTCCTGTAAGACTATTTGTTCCAATACTTTTGCTCACCTAAAACTGGGTGGTCGGCCATGTTTTAAATAGTTGAACACATCGAGATGTATATATATTACAAAGTGAATGCTAAAATTCAGATCGGCATCATTTCTTATTTGCCTTTTGATCACAAACGCGTATTTCAACAGAGTAAAGCAAGAACAATAGAATTGCCCTTGCTGTTCCAATACTTTTGAAAGAGGCTGTATATGATTCATTGTCTCGACAGTGCAAACGCAGTCAATTGGGAAATCTGGGTGAAACCATTTCATGACATTTCTTGAATGCTTTTGAATAGATATAGGGCTGTAAGTCAGCATCTGTCCAGAATGACAGGATGGGGAAACAGGATGTCAGGAGGAGGACATGACCCTTATTGTTTTAAAATGTTCAGCTACAGGATATACATGAAAATTCTGGCATCTGAGGGAGTGAGTTGAAAACCAGCGAGCTGGAATAACATCGTTGCAGGTTTGCTTATATAAGCGCAGATGCTCAGATCCAAACTGGCCTCCCTAAACGGGAGAGACAACTTTTGGGACAAATATGCAGGACATGATCTGAGGGTACAAATGATGATAAATGCACAATAGATTGCTCTGCTTTAAGTTTGTTAGATTGTACTTTCAATAGTGCGTAATAAGTGTCATGGTTACATTTGACCTTAAATTGGAGACAGAAGACAGCTGCTGCTTTTGTTGTTGGTTCATTAAATGAAAGCTTTTCAGGCTTTGTTTTGGCAGTAAGGACCTGTAACCAGGACAAACTATAACTGTCAAATCATTCTTACTATGACTGAGAGTTTAGTGTTACAATTCCATTGCTTTCTCTCCAGGATGCTTTATGATGGTGCTTTTAAAGAGCACTCTATAGGCAGCAGGCCAGAATGAGTCAAATCACCAAAATAAGGTTCATGTTTATGACTCTGCAGATAAAAGAATAGACTGTTAATTCCATCCTCGATTTTATTTATTTATTTTTTTTTTTACAAAAAAATATCTGACCAGATTTGAGTATTTTGTTATATGTTTCTAAACCTTTAGTATAAAATGTAAACTTGAAAATCTTTTTTCCTTCACTTGTTACCTTTTCCCTAGAAAGGGAAGTTTCTTGTGTTATTTTATCATTTCCACATATTCTCAAATATGATTTAATGCTGTACATAATTTGTTTTCTTTACCAAATACAATTCGGCAATCTGTTGCAGCTGACAGCCAGACCTCATTGACTCACTGCCCATTTGAGTGAAAAACACTTGCAGGAAATGAGATCACCAAAGCATTTTGCTCACCTTCACAAGAGTATGGCCCGGTTTTGGGGGAGGAACAGTGATGACTGGCTGAGCAGGAGTTATGTGCTGAGTGTTTGTCTGATCCTCGGCTGATGTTTGACTGAGTAACTCTGAGCTCTGGGTCGTAGGTGGACAGGACTGAGATAAAGACAGACACAAACCACATGACTTCAAAGGCAAGGGAGGAGGAACTGCAAAAATCCATCCAACAAAGAAATGCAAAGAACACAGACTGGATGGGAGCCAGAAATACAGCAGACATGCATCTATATAATAGATGTAGTGCAATGATGGACAGGTTTAAATAATTGATGGTATTTATTTATTCATTTATTTATTTATTTTTGGATCAGCAATCTAACATCCTGAGTTTTCATCATGTCGTGTTTGTGAAATGCTTGCTTTATCTCCTTTGTGGGGGAAACACCAACATGAGCAATCTCTCCTGGAGCATTAATAATGACTTTCACCTGTAGGTTGGAGTCAGCGGTCAGAGTAGCAGAAGAAACCTCAGGCAGCTTGGCCTCTCTGGGTGATGGGACAGAGCACTGAGATTCCTGACTGGTTGGATCATCTGGGGGCAAAGCTTCATTGCTGTTCTCATCAAAGTTATAAACATCTGGGGGCTTTTGGTCCTTCACCTCACTTTCTGTGCCAAAAGACAACACCATATTTTATATATGTATGTATGTATTTTATATACACTATATGGACAAAAGTATTGGGGCACTTCCACGTTCCAGCCATATGTGTTTCTTTCCCAAACTGTTATTGCAAAGTTGAATTTGTAAAAGATGTCTTTGGATGTGGTAGCATGAACTTTCCATTTGAATGAACTAGGAGACCTAAATTTGTTCCAGCATTACAGTGCCCCTGAGCACAAAGCAACCTCTATGAAGATAGGATTTACATGATTTGGATTGAAAGATCTCCTACTATAGAGCTCTGGCCTCAAGCCTATTGTAAACCTTTGGGATAAATTGGAACACTAACTGCACCCCAGGTCTCCTCACCTCACCTACATCAGTACCTGACTTTACTAACACCCTTGTGTATGAATGAGCATAAATCTCCACAAGCACAATCCAAAATCTAGAATAGTGAAAAGAATTATAAGACCAAATTGGTGGAATGAGATGTAAGAGCAAATGAGCGTGGAATGAGATGCTCAAAAAGCACATAACATACTTATGACCAGGTGTCCACAAACTTTTGCCAATATACTGTAGGTATCCTTGACTTGTATTGTAACGCTGCTTACCAATGATTGTCTTCTTGACAGTGGAGTCTACAGGCAGGATTTTCTTCTCGACCAACTCCATAGGGCCAGGCCTCTGGGCAATCTTCTCATTGAGGTCGTCAGCCAGACGAGCCCTTTTGAGCTTCATCTGTGTGGCCTGCAATGACGGCTCGGCCTGGGTCTCTGAAAAAAAAACAAAAAACAATTGAATTCAAATCAATATAAAGAACCCCCCTGGCTCATGCAACCTATTTTTAATGTTTGGTAAAACAATGTTGTGTTTCATTTTCACTATGAAAAATCACCAAATCCGGACACTAAGTGTGGTTACCTTGCAGGATGTGCATGCGGACCAGCTCTGCACGCTTCGGTCTACTACTGATCTTGTGCTTCAGGAAATTCTCAGTCTGGCCACAGCGAGGTAGGAGAAAAATAAAAATGCTCATGGTCAAGACTTCTAAGCCCCCTGTCTTGCCTTCTAAATTCTCAATGCTCTATTGCTCTATTACTCTAAGATTTATTGTGTGCCTGTGACTCACCCTGGCTCTCTCGAGGCTTCGTATCTGTTCATGAAAGGCAGCAGGAGTCTTCAGTGCTGAAAAGAGAAACACATCAAACATCATTCTAAAAAGAAAAAAAAAAAAAAAAA
>JAAIIK010000111.1:192705-213881 GCA_014706435.1 Silurus glanis
CAGTGAGGTGAACAGGATGTGACTGTTTTATCCATTCATCACAGGAGAGCTAAACCTTTGATTTAGCAAGAAAAACTTTACTCATCCTCTGTGTAGTGGCTTTGGATTACTCATTCTACTAGCCAGCAAAACCCCATTTCTGCAGTCTTCTGCAGAAAAAGGCACCCCAGTTTGACTATGAGGTAGTCCTCCAATCCTAAGCAATAATAGTCAGTATTGTTCTTTCTGCTCTGACTGGTGCACAAACTAATGCGAAGCAGACTGAGATTGCTACTCTGAAGGAAAACATCCACTCACAAACATGGTCCTCGTAAACAGTCCCACAGACTTTTTTTTTTTTTTTTATCAGCACATATCTACAGACTGCAACCAGACACAAATACATCGTTCTACTGAACACTAATGAATACTGATAATGGACCTCATTTATCAATCTTTTAGTAAAATCCTATGTAAATATTTGTGTTAGGCGTACTGGACTAAGATTTTCTGTCAGAGTTACAAAGGTTTTAGGAATATATAGAGATTTTTTTTCTTTGTACTCGCATACATATATTATTCGCTTTGACAATGTCCAGATACAGTTGCATATCTCACAAAGGTGAGTACACCCTTTACATTTCAGCAACCATTATATTATATCTTCTCAAGGGGACAATGCTATAGAAATGAAACTTGGATATATATTAGAGTAGTCCATGTGCAGCTTGTATATCAGTACAGATTTACTGTCCTCTAAAAAAATAACTCAACATACAGTCATTATTGTCAAAATAGCTGCCAACAAAAGTGAGTACACCCTAAAAGATGACAGCTGTATGTTGTTTAACTATGCAAAGCCACGTGTCTATTCATTATGCTTTGAGTATAATTCTCTCATACTGACCACAACCTCATGGTAAAGACTCTCTGAGGAGTTGAGAATTAGAATCGTTGCTCTCCACAAAGATTCCGAGACTATAAGAAGATCCGAATCATTTGAGTTACAGTACAGTGTTCAGGGTCATACAGAGGATTTCCAAGACGGTTTCCACTGAAAACAGGCTTTACAAGTGTCCATCAAAGAAGTTTCTCGTCCTCGTGCTGTGCATCAGGCGCAAAAGCTGCTTTAAAAAACAGACACACGAGTGCTGCAGCATTGCTTTAGAGGTTGCAGAAGTGGAAGGTCCGCTTGTCAGTGCTCAGACCATACGGCGCAAACCGTAACAAGCCGGTTTGCAGGCCGTCATCCCAGAAGGAGCCTCTTCTGAAGCTGCTCACAAGAAAACCCACAAACAGTTTGCTGTGGAAAACCTGTTCAAGATCATGGATTATTGGAACCATGTCCTGTAGTGTGATGAGACTAAGATAAACTTGTTTGGCTCAGATGGTGTCCAGCACGTGTGACGACGCTCTGGTGAGAAGTACTAAGAAAATTGTGTCAAGCATGGTGGTGGTAGCATCATAGTCTGGGGCTGCTTGAGCACTGCTGGTACTGGGGAGCTGCAGTTTATTGAGAGAAACATGGATTCCAACATGTATTCCAACACAGGAGGAAGTGTGGGGCATCCAGAGGCGGAGATGGAGAAGGGCCATGTGTCTATCATCAAGCAGCTCTGTTATGTCATTATGGAGAAGTGGAAGAGGATCCCAGCAACAACCTGTGCAGCTCTGGTGAATTCCATGCCCAGGAGGATTAAGGCAGTTCCAGATAACAATGGTGCTCAGACAAAATAGTGACACAGTTTTGACATGTTCACTTAGGGTGTACTCACTATTGTTGCTAGCTATTTAGACAATAATAGCTGTATGTTTAGTTATTTTTTAGAAGACAGTAAATCTGTACTGCTATACAAGCTGCACATTGACGACTCTAAAATACATCTTATTTCTATAATATTGTCCCTTCAGAGCATATAATAAAATGGTTGCTGAAATGCAAGTACTCAGTTTTGCGAGATACTGTATACACACATATATTATGTAAATGTAAACTAATGTAAATTCAAATTTACATTACAATAAAATGCTAATCAAAGTACTTTATTTTACTAAACAGCAACAATGCATTCTAGCTTTGAAACAGATGTCTGATGTTCTGGAAACGATCAACCCCTCAAAACTAAATTGGATCTGATCCGATATTATTTGATGCCATTTTGCCAACTATAAACAACAATCCTGTGATCACATCGCTGTTTTATAACTATGTTAGCTTGCGTACTTGGTCGCATTACAGAAAAGATAGAAAACATGAAGGAATGTTCCACAGGGCTTCTGGATCAGGTGCTGAAAGAAGTTACCGGTACATACGGCAAAATTGCTTCCTATGCAGGCCACACCCACGCATGGTTTCAATTCAAAACATGTGGAGAACTCTCAACAAATGCAGATACAGATATAGGTATATACACTGTTTTAACTCAGATGCCATTCTACCTCATTTGACGTGTTTGAATGTGAATGAAAATCTGTTACAGCAATTCAGACTTTTGAAAAATATCTAGCATTGAATTTATACGACTGCACATACGGTTGATGTGTAAACCACTTGTCTGTGTTGCGTCATCCGATCTGCCGAAGTACTGATAACCTCAAGAAGCACGTTTGATGCTTTGCTCTAGCTTGTGTTCATACTATTCATTTTGTAAATGAAAAATTATTTATTTAGACGTTGGTTTGACAGTTCTGTTAGAAGTGAAGACAAACTCACGCGGCATAATTCCCTGGTCCACCAGCTGTTCTCGTGTGCGTCTTTGCTGGAGTCGGAGCTGCAGAACTGGGGAAGAAAAAAAAAAAAAAAACACACCGTACAGTCAAATGATGTGTGACAATGTCCACTGTTAAAAGCGCTAAACATATAAACTGAATTTAAATAATAGTTCAACATATCTAACTTTTAACCAAAATATGAAATATATGAGCTTGGTGTAGCCAAAACTAGCAGCTCATTTGTCATTTTAATATGCTTAATCCCAAGCACATAACCTACAATCCCATGTATTAACATCTGTTTTCCCTTCGCTTTTATTGTTTTTTACTTTATATAGCATTAACATAAATCAGGAAAACCACAAATCTGTGTTTGGCAAGCACAAGTTACAGAGACAATAAGATCAACACAAGTTAGTGAGAAAAAGGAAACATAAACAGGCGTCTGCTTCACATTGCCCAAACAGTTTGTCCTTTGCAAATGCGAAGTGGAAAAAAAAAGAAAAAAAAAAACACGGAATCCATCATCATGCAGTGGACAGCTAGGAGCTGATCCATAAGGTTTTGAAATGTCAAAAAGGAAAACCAAAAAAAAAAAAATCGAACAAAACGAAGCATCACATGAAAGCCGTTCATTCCAGGACAGCGTGTACGGTTGTTTTTCTACAGAGGGGGGCACCATCTTCAAATAAACACACAAGTGCTACTTTAGCATGATACCTAACATTGCTGAAAGGTGATGCTGGAAACTGGTGAATGATGCATTGGAAGACTTGTGATGTTCTTTACACTCATTTTCAGCACCACACTGATGAAGGAAGGCCTGATTTGCCTGTCCAAGAGGAGATAAACACAGCATGGCCTGCTAGGCTCCCAAGAGAGCGTCCAATATGTCTGAGCATGGCTGTGACTCACTCTGGCAAAAATAAACCTAAGCAGTGTGAGAACATGGCCTGGGAAAAATGGTAGATCTGTGGGCGGTGCGGAACCCCACTCCCTACAGGCTTTAAAGAGAAGAGAGTTGCAAGTTGGGGTCTGGATTTCAGCATCCTCCATCCCAAACTCAGAACAGTCTCCAAGTCCAGGTTTTTCATGCTGTCCCCCAATCCAGGTCACACACAAAAGTAATCACGAATGGTCTTCACGGATATGCCCTAATAACTGGGGCAGGCTGCAGTAAATGAAATTCCTCTGTATGCTTTGCAGGACTGCTGGAGAATATCAAAGCTTTATCTCAACATGGATGTGGAAGGTAAGTACTTGGATCATGCTCATGTTTGTACTGATATTATGTCACATGAACCTGGGCCATAACTGCTCTCAAACTCTGCAATAAACAAAAAGGTATTCATTCCCCTCTACTTAGGCCCCAGCTGCTTTATCCAACCTTAGAGGCCGACGCATTGGACAATGCAGTGCACAAAATCCAAACGTCTCCTAATGAATATCGGGCTGGTTTTTGTATACATGTTCAAGATTCCAAAACTGACCTTAAATCTATAAATAAAACTAATCCCTACTTATGCAGCTGGGCTTTACTGAGAACATGATACAATATAAACAATGTGCTGGATGTAATGATGGAAAAGATATCCATACAGCGAGTTCATATAATCATCATACCTTGCACTTTGTCATGCATCTGAATAATGAAAGGCTGCAAAAAAAAAAAAAAATAGAAAACAAACTTCTGAGATTAAAAGAAAGTGCAAGAGGGGGTGCATGAATTCCACAAAGCAGCCATGCAGTCAAATCACAAGATAACATCTGGAGAGTTATCCAGGGGCTACTGAACAGAAACCAAGTACTTAAGTAGTAGGGTCATTACAATCATCATCATCATCATCATCATCATCATCATTATTATTATTATTATTATTATTATTATTATATTTGTCTAGAAAGACTTTACACTTTGGTACATACTCAATTCATGTTTCCAGACTAATATGATACATTGTGTGATATATATTATGGTATAAAAAAATAAAAAATAAATAAATATGCCCAGCTGGATATTTACCCCTGCAGACGGTTGGGGTTTCGACCTCGATGCAGGCCATCAGAGATCAGATGAAGGAAGAGCCGATAGTCCCATGGATCGCCGTTTCAGGTACAACACCGGAGTAAAGCAGAACTCAGCGCTTCTCGCTCAGCAGCAGTAAGCACACTGACCCAGCCCCGCCCCGCCGCGGCTCAGCCAATCAGCACCGGGAATAAAGACGGTGGGCGGGACAAGTGGGTGGGCCCTATCATTTAACCCGAAACATACAACTTTCCGAGCACGCATGCGCACTTTTGCACTGCCGTTCATTCGAACGCTATTTCATATGATGTAAAGTATTTATCATAAAAAATACTATACTTCCGAGTTTATACAATATCTGGACATAAGTATTGGGATACCTAACTTTTCCAGCCATGTGTTTCTTTTCCAAATTGTTATCTGGAGGCACACATCTGTATAGGAAGCTTTTGGATGTGTAGCATTAAAATGTCCCTTTAATTGATCTAGGAGAGCCAAACCTGTTCCAGCATGACAATGCTCCTGTGCACAAACTCCATGAAGATCTGCTTTCCATGGTTTGGAGATTTCAAGTGGCCTGCTTTAGAGCTCTGATCTCATCCCTATTGAACCGCTTTGGGATGAATTTTAACACTGCTTTTAACACAGCCTTGTGTCTGAATGAGCACAACACTGCACAAGCTCACTCCAACATCTAGTGGAACATGTTCCCAGTAGAATAAAGAGAATTATAAGAGCAAATTGGGATTAAATGTGGAATGCGATGCTCAAAAAGCACATGCCACACTTACGACCAGGTGTCTGCAAATTTGTAATATAATGTAGGTGGCCTATATTAGGGGTACGAACCTTTGCACTCAACTATATCATATGCAAGCATTTGTATTGTTTTATGAGTTTTATTATATAATACATAATACATTTAGGAAGAATTTAAATTAAAGTCAGACAGTATGGTACAGTATCTAATCAATCCTGAGCTCAGGATACTGTTCAGGTTCGCATATTGTTGACTATAGCATTTTTTCCCCCCCTAAACCACATTGGTTTTCACTGGGATCTTCATTTTCCTCCCACTGACCAGGTAGTCCAGGCATATATGTGTGTGTATATGGTGCTGGCAGCCCGGCAACCTCAAAACAGGCCATGCATGGCGAAATCTTGGAAAAGTATTGAACAGGGATCAATACGTTAATGAAGATGAATGAATATTCGAAACCATTTTCAAATAAATCGAAAATGCAGGGCAGGCAGGATTGTGTTCATTTGGTTTGTCCTGTGGAGATACCGCAGAGAAATGCGCTTGTTTATTCTGCAATCATCTCAGTCCACCCAAACAAAGTGCTGAAGCAATTCTGTCATTCTGGTGGTGAGAGTCCCCAAAGGGCAAAGGTCAACGCTGCAATTTGCAAAAAAATTAGCCAGAGATGACATGTCCAAGTTTGCGTTCTTTCGAAAAATGTTAATGTACTTTCTGTAAGAGTTCCAAAGTTTCCCCGACAAAAAAACATCTACATGATCTTATTTCTTCCAAATGTCTCTGGAAAAAATAAGACAAAAACAAACCCATAAAGGCCCACATGGGAGTGTTTTCATCTTACTGCTTATTTGTACAGGATTATTTCTGCAAACCAGAAAAAAAAGAATGAACAAATCATTTTTTAGTGGCACCTCCAAGAACCGTTCAATACCTTCAAAGGCAATTATAAAAATCACACTCAGAGTGTGAAACAGCAGGTGACAATAGCCAGTGTAAGTTTTCCAGTCAGTTAGTAGTCACTTTCTTGGAGACAGATATGAGCAAATGATAATTTGATCAATTAAAAATAATCATGATACTGAAAATTCTTTAGTTACCCTTCAAATCTAAAGTGTATTTCAGTGAAACAGGAACTGTTCGGAGTAGGAATGTTGTGCATGCCATCATATTACATGTGCAAAAAGGTGTTAATGTTAGTCAAAGCAAAATATGGACTAAAAATATTCACATCTGTTTTTGATTAAAACTATTTTAACATTCTGTTAACAAAGGGAAGCCAGTAATTCCAGCAGTCCAAATTTTCCATAAAAAACAAGCGGATTATTTCATAATTCCCAATAACTCCTGTTCTTTCTGTGAATACTACAATACAGTGTTATTTGCAACATTGTTTTCTGAGACTGCTAGATGTCAATCTTCTCTAATAATTTGTCAAATATGAACCAGTGAAAAACAAGGACATTTCTCTGTTGTTTCTGAGATAACAGATTGAATGAGTCACAGTTTCAAGCGTACACACAGTACCTGGGAGTTATTTAATAACAGGAGATGACTGCAGGATTGAAGGAGAGGAATTACAGGCATGCATACTGGGCTCTCGGCTTCCTTCTCTGCAGCCTATGAGGACATTATTTTCAAGTGCATTTCTTCTGCGTAATGAAATGGTAACAAGTGGGATATCATGAAATTACATTGGAGCGGAGCTGAAGAATTAGCTATATGTGAAAATATCAACTGTGGCTCAATGCCAGTTTGCTTGCATCGACTGGCCCTTCTGTGCCCTCTAATTACGGTTCACATACCACTAAAACATTTCCAGTCTAGAACATTGGCCAAGAGTGTGAGAACCAGATGAAAGAGGCACACAAGCAGCCGAAGGAGCACAACGTCACAGTTTTTCCGCACCAGGAAACCATAGTCAAGCCAAAGAACCTTTGAAATGAGAGCTCTGGGGATTGAGGCTGTCACAAACATATTTACGCAATTAGCCAAGATAATAGAGGATTAGATTTAATTTAAAGGAAGTGTTTAAGTCGTGATTAGGTTTTCCATTTGCAGGCAATTTCAAGCATAATTCCTCATTATTCTTCCCACAAAGCGGTTTATTTCACAGTGTCAGAACAGGGTGGGAATTGAAACAGAAGAGGAAGCGAGGGTGATAGTCATGAAGGTGGGTGTGGATTTTAGGGAGACTGGCCAAATCGATTTGCTCACCGTTCTTCCTCTGCTGAATAGAAGGAGGACTATGACTGGGCTGCAGCGATATTGCCTCCATGTCATGGGTCACATCTTCACTACTTGGACTCTGAACCAGAGTATCCCAATCCCTTTCCTTTCCCAGACACCTTTGTGGCTCCATGTGACCTGAGAAAGGTGAAAAAAACCTGAAAACGGGTGTGTGGCTTAAGTCAGAATCTGATGGAATCCTTGGAGAAAACTCTGAAACACAGAACGGATTTAAGTACAGTATTAACAAACTAGGAACTAGCCGTAGTCATGCTAGTCTGCTTTCACATTTTTATTTACACTCAGAAAAAAATTGACCAAATCATAGCAATATGTTTCCAATTCTCTGTTAAACTAAACAATGGATGGAAAATGTCTCTGTTTTTACGCGTTAATCGTAATGAATTTGTAACTTATGTTAATGTCTATTATAGTAGTGCTGGATAAAATTTGCATGAGAATCTTTTAAGCATTTACATCTAGCAATTGTATTATTTGTATATAACTGTTACATGCATAATTTAGTTGAAAGCCATTATGAATGTAAATTTGAAGAATATCATGAACGTATTAATATATGAAGTGGACGTGTCCGAATGCTTACACACTCTTTTCCCTTATCATTTATCTATTATTGGGATCTAGTGCTGATCAGTGGAAGAAGCAGATCTCTTTTAAGCAAACTGTTGCCCTTGGAGCCATGCGGATCATATCGGTGGCTGAGCAGCTGGGGTTATGACACAAAGAAATGAGAAAGATTGATATACCTTGTTAGACAATGACTTTAGAAGCTACATGAAGTGTGTGAGCTTTGAAATGAAAGAATTCGTATGAAACTGTATGTCTGCAAGGTTCGCGACATACTTTCAAAAACCCTTGAATCTTGTACCAGGTCTGATAGGCTGTTATGGATGTGCATGATGGGGATCAGTAGATGGCAGTGCAGTTCTGATCTCCGAATCAAATCAGAGCATATCAGAGCAGAACTTTATATTACATTCAGAGAACTACACATTAAGGTATGGAGCTTGTACTGAGAAATCTTCATATACAGCACACTATTGTCAAAACAATCGACAGAATGGTGAACAAACATGACAGAAATAAACTCCTGTTGTAATACACCACAGATGTTAACACAGGATGTTAAGCTTACGACTGAAAGGTCTGCGACAGAACTCTCTGACAGACTCTGACACAGAATATTTACATCAGCGTCCGAGTTTCATTTTCATTTCCTTCTTACTATATAGTGAACTCAACTGCACTGCACTATATACGATTTAGTGAACAAATGAGCGATTTCCGATGCAGCCTACGTTATTTTGCATATAGTTCGCATTACAAAAACAGAAAGTCTTGTTTAAGAAGCATGTATAACAACTGAAAACATGTGTGAAGTAATACATGTTACATGACTGTAATTTATCTTTTGTCCATAGGGACTGAGTGGAAAAAGTTACCTCATGGAAGAAAGGGAAAAGACTGGTCAGGCACATTAGATCATGGAAACTCTGAAACAGATAAGAATCAGAATGAATAATAATAACAACAATAATAACACTAATAATAACAATATGAAAATATGACAAATATGAAGATGTTTTTTAGTATGATTAACATTTTTTGGTATTGTTAATTAATAGTTGCACTGTGCTATGCTACTGCATTTAATCTAAACACAAAAAAGGAAGGTTGTAATTTCAGTATTGTAAAAATGCATTCTCATAGATGTATAGACAAAACAGTGATTGACAGTATTGAACATGAAATCCTGGAAAAAAAAGCATACATTTTATGTTGAGTGTAACTGTTCGCTGCTGTTCACCATAGTTTCAATTGGTACATTGCTTAAATTAACTTTGTTTGAAATGATGGATAATGTTATATATATTTAGACACTGGTCAGTCAGACAGTCATTTCTCTAAGCTCTAAAACCTATACCTTCACAAATATATGATTATAATCAGAGGTGGCAAAAGTACACACATACTTCACTCAAGTAGAAGTACAGATACTTATGTTTTAATAGACTCTGGTAAAAGTTGAAGTACTGACTACACCTTTTCTCTCAAGTTAAAGTAAAAAAAGTTTGAGCTATGACATGTACTTAAGTAAAAAGTAACTACTACTTGTTTTAGTGTCATGCTGGTTACTGGACCTCATGTCATTATTAATCAAATTAATACAAAACTAATTTAAAATGTTGTTACCTAATGAATGTATCCAGGCCAAACATCCACCATATAGAACATAAGCAGAGAAAAGATTCTGATGATCAGGTGATCAGAATGTCTCTGATCTCAGTTATGTTACTGACTCCCTCTGTCTCATCCACGTTAACCCCATACTTCTTGTTGCATTCTGACTTGCTTATTGTGAGCTTCATAAACTAACCTATGTCTGTGGTGTGTGAGAGCCAGGAAATGATGCACCAGCGGTAGATTGAAAAAGCTGTGCAATAACAGTAGGTTGATGGGCTGAAAACGGCGTTGAATGAGAAAAAAAAAAATATTGATCATGTCATGAAATAGATTGCTAAAGTAACGAGCCTGGATTAAAAACGTAAGAAGTAAAAAGTACAGATATTTTTGTAAAAATGAAATGAATGAAAGTAAAAAGTTGTCTGGAAAATAAATAGTGAAGTAAAGTACTGATACCAGAAAAGTCTACTGAAGTGCAGTAACAAAGTATTTGTACTTTATTAATTCCCACCTCTGATTATAATCGATCGTTTTGCATATTAATTAATGGCGCTTTACTTTGAGTTAGTTGATACCCCATGTTTTATCAGATACACTATCTGTCCTATAAAATGTCTTTTCATACTGTAGCACTACTATTTCCATTTACTGAAGCCAAGAGGTCAAAACCTGTTTAAGTGTCACAATGTACACAAAGCAAGCTCAATGAAGACATGGTGTGTTAAGGTTAGAGTGGAAGAACTCTAGCGTCCTGCACAGACAAATGACCTGAACCCTACAGAACATGTTTGGGATGAACTGGAACTCTGACTGCACTCCAGAACTTCTCACCTATGCAACATCAGTATCTGATCTCACTTGTAGCAAAATTAACACAAATCTATACAGTCATGCAACAATCTATCCATCCATCCATCCATCCATCCATCCATTCATCCATCTTCAATGAGATTTTTAATGAACATATATTAATGGTCAGGTGTCCACAAATGTTTAGTCATACTGTGTGTCTCCAGTGTGTGTTTTCTCAATATGTCCATCACCACTATAAGCAGATCCAGTGTCTGACCATCTGTATTTATTATGGTGGGGCTATTAGCTTGAAAAGTGATGTAACCATTGAATGACCAGAGGTGCCTGTGACTATAAACATAAATGCTATGAAACTTGAAGAGCATGTCATCTGTTTGCTGGAAGCCGGAATGGGCATCTTTAATTGCAATTTAATGTTGTCATATAACAATAATAAATAAGGACAATTTAATGGGCCCTATTCAGTTTATGTGACAGTTAGATCATATTCAAATCTCTTGATGCTTATCAAACATTTTTGCTTTGCTTCAGTACAAATAAACACATTGCGTTGCACTGAATATTATATAAAACTATGACTTGTAGCACATGGTGCATTATTGTTAATCATTAATAGGAAATTAGTATCTAAACATGCCCATGGAAACATAACAGTTGTTCACAAAAAAAAAAAGCAGTTACTATGGGAATAGTAATCTAGCCATGTGTTGATAAATCACTAAACAATAGCAGGAGAGATATTTATGGGTGAGGGCCACTCTACTCAATGGTCCTTTAAGAGATATGGAAAGCAAGTGCATGAAAGCCTGATGCAGTATCAGAGATAATCCACGATGGTGCACTTCCTGTTAAAAAAATACAGCATTTTCATTAAAGCAACCTTGGACACATTCATTCCAGTATTAAAGACACAAAGCGTACAAACAGTCTGATTTAATATATTCACAGTTCTGCACTGATTCGAACACATAATAAATAAGATTTCTTTGACGAATGGATGGAACGTTTTCATTATCAAGACATTTCAAGCTATTTAATGGAATTAAACAAACTGATCCTGTTATTTGCTGTAAATTAAAACCAGCAGAGTGTCTAGCTCATCCAGACAAACCAGTGCCTCTGTATGACACAATGCTTGTGCTCCATTTAACATGAAGAGCACAAGTTTTATGGTATGGAAAACAGTTTAAATTCAGGTTTTAAAAAAAAGCACACAATCTCTCATTGTAATGTACATCCCAATTGCACAATAGAAAATGAAGGCATGTATGACTGAATAACCAGTTCTGATAATGGCCATATGCAGCCAATATTCATACACCAAGCATCATTATAAACAAATGAATTCATAGGGTTTCTCACGTTTTGTCATTGCTAAACTGACGAGTCAGTTTTTTTCCCTATGCAATATTGTTATGAAAGAAAAAGGTCATGATAAGCAAATAGGATGAACTTATGACAGCATTGAAAACCCAAGAAGTCATCCTTGGCATCGTCATACAAAGAGAAAACCTTAGAAGAAGCGTGTTTGGTTGTCTAAACAAATGTTGTGTGTATTAAAACACTACTACTAGCTAGAAAAATTCTACCCAAAACAAACACTGGCAAACTCGCAGTAAAGCTGCAGAGGGTTAGACATGTGGCTAAATTTATCTCAGAGACAGGGCAAAATAAGCAGCTGGAAAATACAAAAAAGTTCCATGTGTGTGTGTGTGTGTGTGTGTGTGTGTGTGTGTGTGCATGCATATATATGCCTGTATTTATTGGGAGTCATCACAAAATCAACAGTGTGAGACTCATTTGAGTGAGAGAACGCGAGGGGAGGGGGAATTCCTTAACCATTACCAAAATAAATCCCACATTTGAAACAACTTTCCCAGAAAGTCAGTTAACTCCCTAGAGCTCGTCCCAGAGTCTGGCGCACATGACCTTTACTCCACCAGCATGTTCTTTGCCCTCTGACTTCCCTCTGGTAGGGGGTTTGCAAGAGAATTGGGACATGCTGATCCTCAGCCAGAAATAGCCTCTGGGCCTCCAGGTGAGCGGATGTAATACTTTCTTTTAAAATTACATCACAAAGCATGACACCTTGTGTGGCCGCATATGTTCTATTCGCACAGAAGTGAATTTCTATATATTTCTATACGTTTATATAACTTATTACTCTTATGTAGCAGGGAAAAACATGGTATGTGTCTGATAATGACTAATTTGAAGCGTACCATGTAGCACTGAATAAGTGAACCCTGTTTATTACACACAAACCTATAAGAGGATAAACAATTTCCACAAAGAGGCATTTTTTTGGGTAGCTTACATTTCCTTTTTTTTAATAAATAGTTGAACAAAATTAACTATTAACAAAACAATTGAAGGGATTTCCTGTCTACAGACCCAACAAACTTCCCACGAAAAAGGATATTTTATATTTTATATTAATAATTAACACATAATCCCAAACACAATCAATGATTTTAGGGCTGAGCCACTCTAGTAATTCGAATACAAAAATGCATCCAGGCAAATTATTTCGTTTAGTCCATTTAACCACATACGGAGCACTGTGTTTCTTCACGGACCATTGTTACTGACGCACCACACGCTAAACTCTGAAGCACTCTGGACAGGTAAACACTATTGTACCCCTATGAAAGCTCGTATCCACCACATAAAAAAATGCCTAATTCAGACTTCTTTTACTTTGTTTTTCTCTTAATTTCTGACTTTTTTCTGCTATTCTGATTTTTTTTTGTCAATTGGGCAGCGTTAACTTTTTAAAAAATGTAGTGAAAACAGGCTTCCTTATAAGAAAGAAGCAGCAGAATGAAAAAAGGAGGAACGATGAGAAAACAGGGGGGTGAGGAGAAGATTTAGGCCAAAGAAAACGACAGGAAGTTCAAACTTAAACATAAAGAAACCACAGTACAACGTGTTTACCCTTTTTAAAGTGATTTAAAATTAATTATTTTTTTATTTATTATTATTTTTATTGATATATATATTTGTATTTGCATTTTTATGTAATATGGCATTTAAAAAAATGCACTAAACGGTTTTAGTTTTCATAGATATTCTTGTATGCAATTTCAACAATAAAAATGTACAGTTTTCTAACTATGGAAACATGACATGTTCATTCAAGAGACCGTCTTATTTTCTCTTGTATATTTAGTACTGATCCTTAATAAAAAAAAAAGTACTTTTTATCTGATTACTTGATTAATCGATGGAATAATTGGTAGAATACTCGATTGCTAAAATAATCGATAGATGCAGCCCATGTTGATTTGTTAATTATATTTTTGTTTTATTGAATTGTGCTGAGTTCTCAAAGTACAGAACATACTAGATTAGAAATAAGCAAATGAAGACGTCCTGATTTACATATTCACATTATAGCAATAATCCTTAAAAAAAATAAAGTGCACTTTTTATGCACTTGCAAAAAATATTTGCATTGAATCTGCATATAAAAGACAGGGTGACAATAATAGCACCTTCGCCTCCAGCATGAAGTCAAACATATGATGCATGGGCTGAGAAAACAAAATCCAGACCACCAGGGACTGAATTATAAATACAGAGACCTCCGGACCAGTGCTGTGAGAGTGAAGCTGAAATCTGTGTTTCCCCCTCACTCCCACCGATGACTACGTAAAGCAGAGGAACAAATCAAAACAAAGTTTAATCTAAATTCTCGGGAATATGGTTTAGGTGGTTGGTGATTTGTGAACTCTGAACGTGTTTCTCCCCTAAGACCAGGTCATGGACATTTATTAACATGTGTGATTGTAGATATTCAGGAAGAGTCAATACACTTGTACTATATATGCAGTAAGAATTAAACAATCAAAGAGCATGTATACTAAGGAAATGATAATGGCCAGATATTCTAGAAACAGGTGAATGCCATCTTTTGTAACTAGACATTAAAAAGAGGTCTTGAATGTAAACCTTTATAGGCAAGTGCTTAACAGAAAAGACAGGTTTTCATGCAAAACCAGAGAAATGAATCACGAAATGGTGGACATTTGCATATTTCTTCACGATACTGACAGCTGATACTGTCCAGACAAAAAGAGAGCGCTTCAGATAAACAGAAACAACACATGAAGTGCAACCCTTTTAAACATTATTCTTGACACTTGTACTGACGAACACAGCACAGAAGAATTCATGAGTAGCACCATCTGGAAATACATGGAAAAACATGACTCCAAAAAAATGACTCAAACTACATCGAGTACAAAAGTCCTAAAAGTTCTCTCATAAACATACAAGCCATATGACTATATGAACTCATATAATATATACATAACGAAATGAGAGCTGTATTTCAGTTACAAATGCAAAGCAATACAGAGTATCATACATCCCAACATTCACTGTTATTTACAGTATGCAGTATTACAAGAAATCTGCATAGACATTCATCATCCGCTTTAATAGGAACAGCTGTACACTGTACACTCCAGATACAGGTCAAGAGCTTCACATTAAACACCAGAATGAAGCAGATGGAGTTTACGCAAAAAGTTATAAAAAAATACATAATGTTTTTTCTGCAGGCTTAAACTCTATGTTGATGAAAGAAATCTGAGGAGAATATCCAGACACAAGGCCTATAGTAACTCAAATAATCACTCTTTACAAGTGTGATGAGCAGAAAAGCATCACCTAACACATCAAAACCTTATTATGGATGGGCTACAACAGCACAAGGCCAAATCAGGTTCCACTTCCGTCAACCAAGAACATAAATCTGAGATTGTACAGTTAACTTCTATCTCTTCTATCTTACTCTATAGGGGTGAATATGTGCCCATGGTATTCGAAACTGATGTGGTCTCCTGCTGAGTAGCTTATTCACCTCAAGGTCAAAATGTAAATATTTTGCGTCAGATTTGTGTTTCTGTTCTGCTAGTGTTATTTTCCAGATTACAACATCCTTCCAAGCAGCTCGATCCAATCTGTAGATCCTCTGCTTGACACTTTTCCATAGAACTGTCATTTACTCAATGTTTTCGTTTTTCCCACCATTCCCTGTAAACTGTCGTGGGTGAAAAATCCCAAGAGGTCATCAATTTCTGAAATACTCAAACCAGCACATCTGACACCAACAACAACAACCATCTGTGAGAAATCATAGGGATCACACCCTTATCCTCATACTGATGCTTGATGTGAACTTTTTCTGGAGCTCAGGATCTGTATCTGGATGATGTCGTTGAAATCATGTTCAATTATGTTAATCATTTCATATCGAATAATTGAATAACTGCAATAAACGAGCATATGTAATATTACAATAGACAGTAAGTGTAGAATTGGTCATATGATGAAAAACATCCTTAAATGACCAAAGGGAGGGAAGGGCTTTCAATCGATTAAAACGTTGAATCGCGATTAATCGCGCGATCGTCGTGAGTTAACTCGTGATTAATCGCAACCTAATTTTTATCTGTTCTACATGTACCTTGAATGAATACGTTTCATGTTTTTCATTCCCTAATCAACATGGCAAATATGGATATTTTATGCAAATGTATGTTTATTATTAATGCTGTTATATAATAAAATAATAATAACAACAATAACAACAAAAATAATACAATGCAATGCACTATATAATTGTAGAATTATATATGACCGGTATTATTACATGATCATCATTTGCACGATTATTTATCATTATAAAAGTATAAACATAGGAAATAAACTTGCCTGAACTCTCTGTGCTCTGAAACTAATGAAGTGTTGCATATAAATAACTTAAACAACTATGAGACGACAACATAAATAAACCGCTCCAAAAAAAAAAAAGTATTTTAGAAAAAGAGAATAAAGCGGAAACCTACCTGTGTTTTGTGTTTTCTATATATTCATGTGTAGATGTCAGACTCCGTCCCTTAACCGCACACTATGTTTGCATACTATTTAGCACTAGTGTGTAGTGTGCAGTGTGCAGGCTGAGGGTTAGGGGGAAAAAAAAATAAAATAAAAAAGGCCGCCCACCATCTCTGATGTCATAATGATAGAAACTCTTGTGTCCCAAACCCATGAGAAACCTCGTCCCAAACCAGTGTATAAAATGAGGTCATTTAAGGTCATTCTGCACTGCTGGAAAAATTATATAAGATCTCTATCTATCTATCTATCTATCTATCTATCTATCTATCTATCTATCTATCTATCTATCTATCTATCTATCTATCTATCCACACACACACATATATATATATATATATATATATATATATATATATATATATATATATAAAATTTTATTTGTATAACACTTATACAAGTGTATATGTATATATTCATGCAGTTGCTTAATCAGCAATCACTTGGCAGCAGCTTCTCCTTCTTTTTCTTTCAGCTGCTGTTATTAAGGGTCGCCACTCGCCACAGTGGCTCATCCGTCTCCATACTACTCAGTCCTCTACATCTGCCACTTTCTGACCAACCGCTCGCACATCTTCCCTCACCCCATCCATAAACCTCCTCCTTGGCCTTCTCCATCCTCAACATTCTTCTTCCCCATGTCCCTTTTCTGTACATGACCAAACCATCTCTGTCTCACTCTCTCACCTTGTCTCCAAAACATCCTACCTGTGTGGTCCCTCTAATAAACTAATGTCTTTTCGTCAATGCAATCAGGTGACATCAGCACAATGTAGATATTCATTCCAGATACAGGTTTGGGAAATGCTCAAAAAGTGTGATCTCTTAGTAGGACACCATGAAGCATCCAGAGTGCAGTTTTTATACTGGCTTATTTGGTTTGATGATAATAATAATGATTAACACACAATATATACTGAAATTCAATTGATAATAGCTTTAATAGTTATATGGTTTGTAAAGGTGGAATCTTTTAGACTTTCCAGGAAGTATTTTTAGCAGTTTCTCAGCAGTCCTGTCGGTGTCCTCCACTGTCTATTTACAGGATGATAAAGTAATAAGCAGAATAAACTTAGACACTTGCACATACTGTATACAGTGGGGTCCAAAAATCCAATATTCAAGATTCTGTATTATTTGTATAAAGAATTTAAGTTAAACCAAGTTGACATTAACTATGTTACAACTCCTTTAAACAAAGTCGTATCTCTTCCATTGAAGTTCATAATCAGGAGAATTGTGGATTAGGTGCCACTTTGAGTGCACTTTGTGATCAAAAGAGGGGACATACCAAATTCTTTAAAACTCTGAAATCCATTAAAAAAAATTCAGATTCGACTATTCCTCTACTGGTGCTGATAATATCATTTACAAAAATTTGAATGAAATGAAATGTTTGTGTTAAATTAAAAAAGGGATGCAAAATAGAAGCATTTTCACCAGCCGTCTCTGGATCCCACGGTACATTGCAATAAACAATAAAAAAAATATTTACTTAAGATAATAAGATAGCTGATTCAAATCACACATTGTCTAACACTGCCATCTGGTGTAGCACACTTGACTTGACATTTGGTATCAAAGGCACTGCATTCAGAAAGTGTTCACACTTCATTTTTCCTCACATTTTCTTAAAGCCTTATGCTAAAATGTTGTAAATTAAATCCAGTCTGCACTCTGAACCTCATAATGCCAAAGCAAAACCGGATTTGTTAAAAGTGTGCAAATGTATTTTTACAACAACAAAAAAAAAGACGACTGAAATATCACATTGATAATAATTCAGACCCTTTACTATGAAATGTAGCTCAAGTTCATCCCATTATCATCTAACATCTGAAAGGATATTAAAGCAAAACCAATCCACGAAGTCAAAGCACCTATCCTGGGAAGGTTGCAAAAAAGGTTCCCGAGCACATTGTAGCCTTTATAATTCCTGAAATGAAGAAGTTTTGAACAAGCAGGACTTTTTTCTAAAGCTGGGAAACCAGCTAGACCAAGCAATTGTAGACATGGACCTTGGTAAGAGAGGTGTCCACGAACCTGATCATATTTGGAGATGGGTGAAACTTGCAGAAGGTCACTGAAACACTCAGATGGAAGCCTCTTTTCAGTGCAAGATAAATGAAATTCCCACTTGAAAACAAATGCATCATGATCAGTGGAAACTCCAAACCAACAAGGACAGTCAATTTGGTAAACACGTTTGAAATCCACAAAATACTGTATGGAAGTGCTTTATTATTACTTGTGGATATTAAAAAAAAAGAGCAGAATGCTTTGTGAAAGGAAAAATGTAGTTAAAGGATATCTGCGAGCAGTTTAATGGAACTAGATGGACTGGCTGCATGAACAAACGTGAATAAAATGCTGGAATCTATGATTAGGAACATGCTAGTTAGGCTGCTGCTGGGCAAAATGAGACTGCAGGCCAAGCCCATCTTTGTTTAAAAGCAAAAAAATACAAATAAAAATCCCAGACTTGGGATAAATGTAAATTTCTATTAACATTATTATTATACTATTTAACATTGAAGGCACGTATCATGCTGTTATATTAAATAAAGAGATATGTCACTTGAGAGCATGAGTTACAGTGATTTTATCAGGGGTAAGGGGGTTTTCGACAATCCACATTCACTGACACTGTCACCATAACACACTTTTATGTGGCTTAGGCTTTTATAAAAATGGTTTGAACACCGGAGCAGAACTGCAGACACGGACACACACGTTGTATTGTACCATATAATGGCTCCGATCATGTCTCAGCCAATCACATGTCAGAATTAAGGTTTCTAATTTGATCTCAAATTGAGAAATGTTGTCATGCTGGTTTCTGCAGGTGCTCATTCAGTGTCATGTGTACATATTTGTTAAATGAATAAATATAATGCATGTGCAATGGACAATACAAACTCATCTCGCATATTAATGCTGCTGATGTTCAAATAGAGGCTGCAGTGATCTTAACTCCATCATACATAGTTATGCTTTAGGAGTGGTTCTATAATATCAAACCGACCCCTCCACCCACCCCCACCTCTTCTCATCAATTAACCCCATGGCTTTGCTAAACAGTAACCTGGAGTGCTAATTGCCAGTGTAGGCACATCACACCTCCATAAAACAAGTGTTTTATTAAAAAAAAAGAAGAAAAAGAAAAACAAACAAAAGCTTGAATTTAATAAAGGAACTGCAAAGCATGTGAGTCATTAATGGAGATGCTCATTTTTACACGTCTGTCTTTTTTTCTCTGTGCTTATGCTATGGCCATACCATCACACTCAAGCGTTCATGCGAATATCCTACGAAAGATCCCACTGTTGCAGTTGGAGGTGCGAGTCCTAATCACAGCCCAGAACAATGTGTGATTTTTTTATGGATTTGAGGAGGCAGACTTAAGGCTGTTTGCCAGCTCTATATCAGAAAGCAGTAATGTGTGAACTGAATCATCTCAGCACACATTTTTTAGCAGTTTCTCATGTACAGATGGTGGCAGAGACTTTGAGAAAGATGCTTTGAATGTTTACGCATCCAAATGCTCATTTTAAAAGAAAACCCCTTCCTAAGACACATTGAATATGTTAATATTGAAATATTTCAGGTGTTAATTTGTTGGCTGTGGCCACATGATAGTTAATCTTTAGGCTTTTGGTTTTCTGCCATACTGAAGTTATATCACTTGTGCTGTTGATTGTCTTAAACGTTTTTATGTACCTTTTTTTGTCACATACAGTACCCTTATTCAGAGAAACTTACAATGTGGGGTCACTTTTTAAAACTATTTTGACAAAGAAACTGACAGAAACCGCAAACAATTGGAAAACACAGTCCAGATTCAGGGTCAAAATACTAAAGCTTTAAGTAACCATCAAAATAGAAGGTCAAGGCAAAATCAAATATAGGCAAAACAAAATAAAGGCAGAACTTATCCACAAAAGCACAGCTCAGGACTCCCAAGATAAGCAAGCTGTAAATAGATCTGCATCTGCATTGAGATTTTCCACTGGTGTCACACAAGGATCAGTGCTCGGTTCTCCTTTTCTCCCAATACCCACCCTGTCAATAAGGTCATATCCTGTGACACAGCTTTTCTACTATTCTATCTCAGACACTCCTGTCTGCACAGATATCGTCACGTCTAGCATCATGGATTTCATCATCTGAAAAGAAATCCAATCCCAAACCCACCAAGGCTGAGCTGCTGTACAGTGGAAATAATTCTCCATATCAAGATACTGTAATCTTTCTGAACAACTATCAACTCTTACATCGTGCAACCTGAGAGTACTTCTGAGTTATTCCAAAAGCAGCAAATAACTTTCTCTCTTTATATTTCTAAGCTGACTCAATCCTGCATGTTTATTGTCCTTTATAACATTCAGAATTTCAGTCAGTTCAAGGTTGGTCTACTGAAACTCTTAGCAGGTCTTTCGCTGTCTGCAGAAAAATCTCTGTGACTGATCCATAATTCAACTCTAAAGTGCCCACCCCCCCCCTCCCCGCTCCCCACACCCCCCGTACCACCTTACTCTCCTCCCCTCC
>JAAIIK010000111.1:221336-235885 GCA_014706435.1 Silurus glanis
TCCGTCTGTCCTTCTGTCTGTCCGTCTGTAGTAGTGGACAATGTACACAAGCCAATGTAGATGAGTTAAAGTAGAGATACACTAAGTAAAATATTATTACAGTAAGAGTTAAAGTGCTGCCTTTGAATTTTCACTTGAGTAAACATACAAAAGTATTTGCTTTCAAATGTTATTAAGAAGCCAAAGTACTATGATTTATTATGGCTATAATGTTCCTATTATAATTTTTTGTCACAAGAATGTTTACTTAATCAATTCGGTTTATGTGAAAAGACTTTGTTACTCTTAACACAACAATCTATTAATAGAATGATAATAATGACTCAAACACTGATTGCTATCTATTACAATTATCATGAGCCTCAAACCTTCTTTTCAACTACTACGAAAATTGTACAAATAAGGCCATGGGTGTTGTGGGAAGTTAGAGTCAGGAGTTTCTTCCATCGTTTATTCCTCTATTCTCAAATTGAGAATATCTATCTATCTATCTATCTATCTATCTATCTATCTATCTATCTATCTATCTATCTATCTATCTATCTATCTATCTATCTATCTATCTATCTATCTAATCAATAAACTTTTTATTTCTATGTAGTCTGACTAAATATATATAAATATATTATTTATTAGCCACTAGACAGTTTTGTTTTGTATTTACAGCCTCATACATGTATTTTCATAAAGAACATGTATTTCATGCTTATTCTATAGAATGCTTATTTATACTTTTGAAAAACAATCTCAATCAGTGTATTCTACTCAATAAATGCCGGGCCTTATTTGAATGCCAAAATAAAAATAAGCATTAATAATAAACCTGTGAATGAGGGTGCAGTTGTCTATAGATTGAAATAAAACTACAGAACTATATCATTTAATATTTCAATATAAATGTTTCAATATTGAGCAAATTACTGTGACTTTTATTTACATTGTTATTCTGCAACTGTAATAAAGAAAGAGACAGAGAGAGAGAGAGAGAGAGAGAGAGAGAGAGAGAGAGAGAGAGAGAGGGAGAGGGAGACAATGTTTCATTCAAAAACAAGAAAGAACGTGTGCGCATTTTGAAGTAAAGTGATCAAACACAGACAGCTTTGTCCCTCCTCCATGGAGTGATGGAGGGTCAAAGTCATCTTTCACAAAGTAAAAGCATACGTCAGACTTCCTGTGTGATAGAGCTGCAACAGCAACAACAAACTGCTTTCAAAAGAAAAAAAGCTACAGTGGTGAATGCAACATTAGATTGAAATCTGAGTGGGGAAAACCTGAACCTGAATTTAAAATGCTTTCATGCTCAATATTCTAGGTTCAAAATATTCAGGTAATAAAAAGTTACCTAAAAAAAATTAAGCATGTAGGTTCAGCAACACTAAAAAATATCTTAGATACACTGAAAGACCAACTCTGATCAAACTCTGGACCAATCACAAGACATCTCTGAGCTGACAAATAGGGGCTTCACTGTTGATACTGTCAAAGAGGAACAAGCCTGTAAAGATCCTCATTTTTATTTGTTCTATTTTACCTTTCCTCTAGAATTAAAGTTTACTCAGCAATCATTATAGCAAAAATCTACAATTTACAGCTACAGTTTTTAAAAACAATTAGCAAATCTAGCCATGCTTTAGCACATGACCCAGCTATCTCTTACAAAAAAACTTTTTTTTTTTTTCTTAGCTAGGGTCCACAATACAATTTTACTTCAGAACACAAATTTAAAAGGAGTTTGGTGGGCCAGATTTGGACCTTGGTCTCAATCAGGCTTTTCCCAAACCTCGTATACAGTATACACATACACACTTATACACATGCTGCATCATCACATAATTGACTGCATAAATAACAGCATAATTACTGATTTTTCATTGCTCAAAAGGTGCACACAGATGATTCAAATGAAATGTAGTCAAAATGCATTTATTTACTGAAAGTGATAGTGGATCATTATTAGATTTACATTTTCTAGCTTACATTTACATGTGTTTTAAGACACATATTTTGACGTTTTTCCAACCATGAGCAGTATATTGACACATTCACCATGCTCTCTGTACAACACATTAGATTTCCAAATACAGTAGTGGAAAAAAAAACAATAATGAGGGAATTTTACACCATTACAGGATTTTTAAATGTATTTAGGTCAATACCTGTCAACCTAACTGCAAAGGAAATGAGAGGATGGGTGATGGAAAACCTGTAGAAAGCCTGAGTCACACCAAACCATCATGAACAGAATCACCAATGAATGTTATCATTGTTACCGTGCAAGCGATGGATGACTATTTTGTCAGAAAGCAAGAAGAATTGTATCAACAAACACTTCGAAAACATTGTATGCGTGTTGAATTACTCTTGTGTGTTTTGATTAGTCTTGAGTGCCGTATTCTGAAAGGTACAATGACTTAGTTTGCATTTCACTCATGAAGCATTGCAGAATTATCACAAAATTGTGTGTGTTTGTGAATGACTCTTAAGTGCTGTGCTCTGTATGGTACAATTATACAGTTTGCCTTTCACTCTTGAGCTTATGCAGAATTATTACAAAACACGTTTACCATATATGGTGATTAAGGAGCATTCTTTATTCAAACGTGGCTGTTTTCTGAGATTAACTTTTCCTTTCGGCTGTCATCACAGTTGATCATCTGTCTCTCTACCTCTCTGTCCTCTACATCTGCCTCTTTCAAACCAACTACCTGCATGTCTTCCATCACCACATAAATAAACCTCCTCCTTGGCCTTTTTCTTTTGCTCCTGCCCGGTGGCTCCATCCTCAGGATTCAGGTCCCTCCTCCGCACATGACCAAAACATGTCAATCTTGTCTCTCTTACCTTGTCTCCAAACTAATTTTTAATCCTGTCCATCTTCGTCACTCCCAATGAAAATCTTCAAAATCTCCGCCTCCTGTCTTTTAGTCCGTGCCACTGTTTCTAAACCATACAACATCGCAGGTCTCACCACAGAAACTTTCCCTTTCACTTTTGCAGATACCCTTCTATCAAGATAGCTGACATTTACTATTTCGACAAAATATTACATCTATTTCAAAAACAAAATTCTGCAAGCCTTTACACAACATCAAATTATATTGGCAGCAAAGACACAAGTGATCTCCAGACTGTCCTTATTTGGCCTCGTCTGTTGCTAGGTTTGGTTCCTTACACTTCTGAAGTCATTGTGCAATCAAAGGCAAGGTTTCATAGCCATTCAATTAAAAAAACCCAACTTTATTATTTAAATATTCCATTGGTCTGGATGAAACAATTGTCTTGTGAATGTAGGTCATGAAATGCATTTCACACTAGACTTCCCCGACATGGCCTCCTTCCTCGTGATCATACTGGCTTTCAGCGTCACCATGACAACCCCTCCCTCCGCCTGGCCTTTGAATATTCCAAATTTTAATAGAAAAAGCAGGGGGAGTAGAGTGAATAGCGGCAGCAGAATTGGGAGCTTCTGAATTGGGAGCTTTCAACAGCTTCAGCCTTTCAAATCCTGACACTACAGTGTTGTAGTCGTTGTTTTTAGAAAATTACACACACATTTTTATACCATTCAGAGGGTAAATCCATGACATGGTTTCTATGAAGCTTTAGCCCTAACAATAGCATTGAAATGTAAAAAAAAAAGCATTGATTGCGCTACTTTTTCAAAACCTGACATTTAAATTCAACAGCCGAAGAAAGTTTTCAGTTCTCTCTAAATTCTGATGTCATGTTCAGAATAGCTGTTCGTTCATAATAATGTTTGTAATGTTAGACTAGAACTTTCTGCTCATGAGATTTGTACTTTTAAATTTTTTGTATGCTATTTCTTACTTTGTTTTTCTTTCTTTTATTTTTATTTGCTTGTAAAGTTCTGCATGCCTGGCTGAGGGTAGAGTATGCAAATAAAAGCATATTTCAAAGATGAAATAATGCATTATGTGTTTGTGTGTGTGTGGATGCATGTGTGCATGAATGGGTATAATGTAGTAATTTCTGAATGTAATGTTCCATGAAATAAGTGTGCTTGGAGGTAGATGGACTTCTGTCTGTATTTCAAGGTCTAATATGTTTTTGTGTTTCTTAAAATGTCCCAGCTAGCAACACTGCTCATCTTTAGTATGCTCATCTTTAAGTGCTGGTGTAAATTCACTAATAATGAGCAATAAGATGCAATGAGCGGTACGCATTGCTGAGGACGCTTCTGACATGCAGTTTGCAAAAGCACCAAATAGATGATATGTGTGTAAGCAGAATGAAATGAAGAAAACAGACAGGGACATGACAATCATTCTGCATTCGCCAGTTGTATTAATTAATCCTTTTTTTTTTTTTTTGCCATGCAAATGCTGTAAGCCAACACCCTTTCATTACCCAAGCTTCTTGATGTTTTCAATGAAATGATTTCCCTGAAGCATGACTACGAAAACAATTTTGCTCTAGAAAATGAGTGCTCTTGTTATCAAAGTTCCCAGTCTCAGAGAAACAAAAGCCATCCACTCACTCTGGGGCTACATGTCCAAAACACCCACTCATGTTCGGGATGTGTCATGCATGATGACTACTAATCTCTCAGCGGACCTCACCTCAATCATCCTCTACAAGCATGCTCATCCAGGCCTCGTCCTCCTCTTTCTCCTCCTCCTCCTCCTCCTCCTTTAATAATTTTGACAGCACGACAAATTATACAAGAACCGTCAATATAGCACCCACATTTTTAAAGAAATATATCACAAAATTGCCAAAAAAGCTAATCATCAATGGTGAGTCAAAAGTGGTTTAATTCACTATATCTAATTACTCTATTAACATTAGAAATATTTGGTGTCTTCTAACTGTCAATCAGACCATATGGCCTCTGGTCAAGTAAAAGAAGCAAGTGGGCAGCATTACATCTCTCAGATAATGTACATATTTGAAGCCCACAATGTTAATAAGAGTTTTGCAGGACAAAGAAAGGTATCACCATCTAACACAGGATTAATTAATTAATTTTAAGAAACAAAAGTTTTAATAACAAGCTAAATGTTCGAGGTGCTGAAGAGAATAAAACGGGTCTGACACATGCATAACCAACCATAAGGAGAGGTTGTGTTTAATGTGAAAGAGGGTCTAATTACAGCTCTGTTCTACAACCTAAAAGTTATGCAAAGTCACACGAGATTTTCATCTCTTCATCTCTACCTTTTCAACTGCAACTCCAGCTATGAAAAGATACAGGTAAATAGGTACAGATGAAGAGATTAAATTCCAACCCAGGTTCTCTTGTGTTGGTCGTGAAAATGATTGCCAAGGCACCAGCACCTTAGTAGAATATCATATCTATCATTTAGATAAACAGTTACAGAATCAGACACCATTGAAACCTTCAGGTTGAAATGGTTTTATGTTAATGTGCCCATAATGAGTTTGCCACAGATTTCAGAGGGAGTGTGCTAAAGATTCCACAGATTTCGCTGTTGACTTTTTCACAAACACAATAATTGGTGTATTTACATGGAAATGAGCAAATCACAATGAACAGACTACAGACTATACAACATACAGTTATGTAAGTTATGTAAGTTATGTACATAAAAGCTCAAGTACAGTATATTTCAAACCCACAAAGCAGTCCCACAGTAATTTTAGATAGCAGCACACCGTTCCATATGGATAATATATTTGTCTCAATAATTATGAGACACACTGGTTGGCTTGGGAAATATAAAGAAATAAAAAGGCAGGTGTAAAGTGAGAGTATTTATTTGTCCATGCTTTTCATTCTGTCAATCAAAAAAAAAAAACCCAAAAGCTCCATACTTCAAGTAACACACACAAGCTCAGCAGGATGCAGTTAAGAAAAGTCATGTTTGTTTTCAGCTCACTGCAAGACACACAGTATATAAATAGAACATTGCTAATCCCATGCAGGTGTACATTCATTCATGAAATTATGCAGACTCAGCCGTCCTTGCCACCTTTGCCAAAATAATTAGGTATAAACCTGCATTAATAGTTAGCCGACACCAGACACTGTTTTACCTTAGTTTTAGTCTTGGGTCTTGCATAGATCACAACGTTACTGTCTAATCACTCCATTGATGCCCCTTCCCAAGGTTCAATGGGACCAAGTGGAAACCTGTAAACTATCCTGCATCCCATCTAAATGCATACTTTTTGAGGTGTGTTGTGAGTCCCTGTCCATTTTAGGGATCTCAAGGAGGCCTTCAGAGTTGAATGTGTCACTGTCAGCCATCTCTCTCTCTCTCTCTCTCTCTCTCTCTCTCCTGGTGCTTAAAATACTATTGCCCTTGACATTGGTGCCCTTCTGGCCCCAGGCCATCCCGGCCTATCCCGATGCTCTGCTTTTATTCAGAGCTTTCCTCAATTCCGATTCATTCACTGCTGCTGGTGCTACTGAAGATGGTCCCATATGAATAGTGTAAAGATTACGGTGTGATTGCTATAGATATTCCCACATGAACAGCTTTAAAGATTGACGTGAAATTAATGTAGATGGTATGAAACAGATACCCTAAAGATTGATGTGCTCACTTGGATAGCCTAAAGATTGCACTTTTGGAAACTTATGCCCAAGTCTCATTCATTATTCAGTGGATATCTTTGCTTGGCTACTATAGATTTTAAGCAATGAATTCTGATGCTTATACTGAAGATCTTTTCAAGACTCTCTCTGCTTGGCTTGTAACCAATCATGGCGTGTTTACAGAGAATATTTTTGTTTACCAGCTCATCAGCCCATTGCCCACATGTGAACCTGTTGAAATTAAAGACAGACATGAAGCTCATATCATTGTCATTCAAACATTCTAACATTTAACTCGTTTGGCTTACATGTCTATTTTAACAAATGAATAAGGATATAAAATTAGCAGTTAAGGGGTAAAGGCCTCACTCAAGCACCCACCAGTAGCAGCTTGTTGATGCTAGTATTTGAACTCACAACTCACAGAATGTAAACGTTTGCATTCATGTTCAGTTGCATATGAATTAAAAAAAAATATTTAACTATACAATTCCAAGGTCTCTGCAAAACCCAGTGCCTGTATGGAAAAGAAGGAAACTTTGGATAAGCAAATTTTGGCAGAGATTCAGGTTTCTTTTATCATTTCTTTTTAATGTAGAGTGAGTGCTTTCCAGATCAGAAATGTAGATACATCAAAATCATCAAAGACCATGGATATCGTGACTCATGAGCGAGAGCTCGGTCTCTCTCTGGTTTACAAAATCTACTGAAAGAAAAAGCAGTTATATAAGTAGACTTTGGGTAATAACACACAGGTGAGAATGAAACCTGAATTGTCAAGTATTAACAAATAATCCACATTGTGGCATCCTATATGGAGTGGAGCCATTTGGAGGAGAGGCTGGGGATCACCACTTGATGGCTTAGCACTGGGATGTCCAAGTCCTCCAGAAGCTAAGATATAATGTCCCCGTGCAAATACTGGACTGCTTTTACCTGCCAAAAGGCTGTTTGCTTGGTTTTATCCAACATAATATATCTTGTGTGCCACTTTTAGTAAGGTCAGTCAACAGCTGGGTGAGATTCAAGTAATTGCATCAAAACCTACAATAATAGCCAGCTAGCAGCAAGAACTAAATTACCGCCTTTGTGATCTTGGGTCTTGGGCAGGTTGCAATTGCTGTTGTCTAATTTGAGAACACACCTGCCCATTGCCTAAAGGAAAGTCCAGATACTGCAGTTCCAGCTGTCCAGCTGCACACTTCTCTGGAGTTGCCATAAATCCATCTGTCTGAAGGAAATGTAGACTTTTATGAGTCACATTATACATAAATAATTTTCATAATTTGTATTTCAATATGCATATTTTAATATGTGTTTTGTCCATGGGAAAATAAAACCTCGCCAGCATTTCATGCAAACCAACATTTTTTTTTAAGGACATTGGAGTCAAGTGAATTTGGCAAATACCTTTAAATAGAAAGAACTTGTGCAGTCAGTCATACTGCAAATTAGGGTTGCAACAACTAATCGATAAAATCCATAAAAATCAATAATGACAATCGTTGTCAATTAATGCCATTATTGATTAGTTGGGCTGCTTAAGATATGGGTTAGCGTAACAGAAAGATAGCACAGCCAATGGCGAAATGGTGGAGAGTACAGGCCAACCGGCAGCAGAAAAATGTGTGCATCCCAAATCATCCAAGGCATGGGAGCATTTTATATTATACCCAACAAAGAACATTGTATCCTACAAGTTATGCAAAAGCGGAGCTTGTGTGGGATGGAAGTACTATGTTGCACGAGCACATGAAAAGAAAACACACTGGTGTCACGGATGAAGGTGAAACATCAGCAAGGTGAGTAAAAACTGTATAATCCTCCTCCATGTGAAAATGGTATCATTTAATGAAGTGCTATTGTGTAAACTGTTTGTTTGCTAACTTTGGGACAGTTGCACTGGATCTGTTCTTTCATGACTCGCGAGCACCAGGTTGTGCAATCAGCTCGCTCGATTAATTAAAATGGTGCGAACAAACACTAAATCTAAAAGCAGCAAATAACAGCAGAATTAAACAATAACATTTTTTAGTCACTGTCGTGGTTTTCAGTGAATACCTATGCATTTGTACACCAATGCATATTTTTTCCTTTTTTTTCAATCAAATCTGTTAGCTTGCTGCGTTTCTCCGTTTCATTCTCTTTTCAAAGCATCTGTCTACTAAAACTTGTCTGTTTTCAAAGGTGATTTACTGCAGCTTCACTTCATTCAAATGCTTGTTTTCAATACATATTTGCATATTTAATTGATGCATATATCATTGAATTATTATACAAAATTAAATGAATTATATATTGTAGATGCTTATATCTTCACAACTAAACACAAAATGTCTACCATGTTTTTAAACAAAGCTTCATCTTTCATTCTCAAATGCTTTAAAAAAAAAAAGATTAATAAAAAAAATTATAGTCTAAATAATCGATTATCAAAATAATTGTTAGCTGCAGCCCCTCTGCAAATAACAATTTCAAGTGATTTATCCCAATTACCTGCATTATGACTTAATTTACAAATCAGTTTTTATTAATATTTGGGTTGTTAGTGGAGGTAAAGCTCGGGAATGGTTGGAAATCCAATTATGTTTTGGGGTGGATAGTGACATTTTAAAACATGCCTCACACTACTTTTGTACATTAACCTGATTACCCAAGAAAAAACAGCCATTTTATCATTCATTACTAAACAGAAAGAATGTTGGTGTCTTTATTTCTGACTGGATTGTGTAACCATCATTGACATTCAGTTGTTGTACCCAGTGGGCTTAGTTCAAAGGAAACAAGAGGACTCCACACAGAAATGGGAAACCTCCATCGAGTAATAGTGACATGCGGCTGACATTGATAAGCAAAACCACAAACCACACACTTTGCTACACTGTGGCAAGACCAATCCACTATTATATTTTGTTAGATTTTCCCAAATGATAATATAAATGGCTGTATGAGGTGGGGACCTTAAAGCTATCCCTAGAATTTTATTACTATGGGCACAAGTGGATATCGGTAAACATCCAATAGCACACACCTCACCTTCATCAACAGTGCATTTCCCAGTGCCCCACATTGAATTAGGCTTTGGTGGATAGGGCCTGATTACATCCTGTCTCTACTAAGGCCTGATATGTACTCTCTTGAATTCTCTCCGGTTTGTGGCATGTTCCAGATCAGTCAGGAAGGACTTTATTCACACAAGCAGAGCATGAACCCTGAGTAAAACCAGGAGGAAATTTACACGAGAAAAAATAAAATCCATACCCTTCCATCACCCACTGCAATTATAACTGCTGGTAAGGGCTCAGGTGTGGCTGCCTCCAAGCCTCAGAGCTGAGCAAGGAAAAACTCCCCCAACTGGCTTTAATAAAATCCATCATATCTGTCAGACGAGAAGATCTCATGATACTGAATTAAAACTTAGACTTCAGTTAGTACAAAGAGAAAATTAACTCGATTGACAACTTCCAAAAAATTGCATTTGTTCCTGATTGCTATGCGATTCAGTTGTGGAAAGGAAATACCCAACCCTGGCTAGACGGCAAATCCTGCTCTGCCTCCTGACGTTAATATAAGCTGTCACAGAGCGAGGGTCCTCTGATAGACTCAGGAAACAGTGTGCTGAATAGAAGGTGTCACCAGTCAGTCCTTTTTGGGCAGAAAACAGACAAGACAGATTCATTGTTTGAGTTGGATGAGCTGGAAAGGTCAGCTAATGCAAGGGGTTTTCGGTGAAGGTTGAGGGGTGGTGAAGTAATAGAGCTTAGGTGTGTCAGTGTGAGGAAGTAATTTCAGGGAAAGTGAAAATACCACTGACATGAAAAGATCAACAGAGACACTGCTGCCTTTTTCTTGTTTACAGCCTTTAGCACAGCTGCAGTGAAGGAAAGTGAGATGAGAAAAGTACCATAGTGCCTGGATAAAAAGATATATTATGAAGCATTTGGCAGACACCCTTTTCCAGAGCAACTTACAATTATCTCATTCAAACAACGGAGTAATTCAAGATTGAGGCGTTTGGACAGTAAAGAAAGGAAATGTAATTCGTTACTGTACTCAAGTATCTTTTTTTGCGTATTTGTACTTTATTAAAGTATTTCCATTTGGGGAGACTTGGTGGTATCTACTTAACACAATCATACAGTTCAGCATCAGTTTAACAGCAAGCAGAACATTTTGAGAGGAATAAATGATGGAAGAAACTCCTGACTCGAACTTGCCACAAATCCGCGACTCGTTTTATGAAGTAGTTGAAAAAAAAGTAGTTTTGGGTTCATGATCATTTCAATGGATATCAATTAGTGTTTGACAAATTAGTATGATTCTATTAATAGATTGGTGTGCTAAGAGTAAAACTAGAGTCTTTTCACATCAACTGAGTTAATTAAGCAAAAATGATAATACGAACATTATAGCCATAATAAATCATAGTACTTTGGAGGCATTTGAAGTCAAATACGTTTGTACTTTTACTCAAGTGAAAGTTAAATGAGAGCACTTTTACTGGTGCGTTTTACCTAGATTATCTCTACTTTAACTTAAGTACACGATTTGTAAGTTTCGTTGACCACTGCTGAGATTTGAACTCACAAGCTTCCAATCAGAAGGCCTTAGCTACCACTTTCCACATAAGACAGAAGAGTAAAGCCAAAAGGAAAAAAAGAGAGGTGGCTATGAGTTGCACAGTACATTGTTCTTCCTTCTCAATATTTAAATCACTCTGTAAATCAGCATTATCTGGCCAATGGGGAAAAAAAGACAACTTAATGTGGAGTACCTGTATATTTGAAGGCTGCATGATGGTGATATTGTGCTAGCTAGTTTAGATGTTTGTCCGATATTTCTTGTTCCATTTGCACACATTCTAGTGACCAGTAACAACCGTTTGTTTAATCTGATTTGCATACATTTACGGCCTACAATGCAAGAGGACGCAAAGCAGTATCATGCTATTGAACCTCCACCGTGTTGTAAGTAAAATGTTATTTTCTTGATTTTCTGTGAACAAATCAGGTATATATTGCCAAAGTGATATTCTACTGTTTCCATGGTCCATAGTACCATTTCAAAGAAGGGCTGTAGGTTTTTTAGGCACATGTTCAGGCAAAACTTAGTCATGCCTTTTATGTTTTTTGTTTTTTTTAATAGTGAGGTTTTTCTTAGGCTTCACCCTTGAAATACTGCTCAGTTTAGTGTGTGGCCTATGGTAAGAGTTGAATCATCAATCTATCCAGATCTCTCCAAGTTAGCTTTAAGCTCTTTGGGTGTTATATATGCCCTTTTTTCTAAAGGTTTTCAGAAACTTTTTTCGGTCAATATTTCTTTCTAGCCTACCCTCAAAAGTTCTTGACAGTTCCATAAGCTGTAAATTTCATTACATTGTAAACTGTGGGAAAAGAGATGCCAAGGTGTCTGTGCCTAGCCTTGTACCTTTTGGAGTTTTTATGTTTGGTGATGCTCATTTTCTCAGAGCACCTCAAAACCACTTGTTTTCAGCTCTGTCATAAAAGAAAGATGAATTCAAGGGACAATTATGAGCTGTAAAGTTATTATGTTGGTTAAGTTATGTGAGTACTGGGTATTAAGGTGGTATAATTTAACTTTGTTTAGTTTCTGTAATCCAGCTTTTTTCTGTATCAAGTGCAGCTCTGCATCAAGCAAATGCGTGTACATAGAGACGATATTGATGGTGAACTTTAAAATCCAAGGATCCCAGTAATGTTGACTAGAACCTTTTGGCTCAATATTTAGACCTATAATTAAAAGGTTAATGTGTATTAACCCTGGCCAGTAGAATTTCACAATAATAAAGGAAAAAAATGGTCTGGTGATCCACCAGCCTTGCCTCATTAGTTTACAGTTGACGGTTTTACACTGCTGTTAGTAAGCCATGCACCTAGCTCAGTCTTCTGTAGTATGTTATTCATCCGTGAGGGACATTTTGTCACAGCAGTCAATATGACACCCCAAATTATGAGGACACTCCAAAATCCAACTTACAATGACACAGTCACAAATAACAAGTGCATGAGCAAGTAATGAGATGTAGTGGTGAAGTGGCCAGTGATCATAGTCAGTAAGGCAAAGTGTCAATCAAAAGCGAGCATCTGTCCAATGGCAAAATGGAATGAAAAAGCTAAATGTATAAATAAATAAATAAAAACAGAGCGGATAAATGTGAATGTGTGGCATTTGTTATATAAGAATAAGTTATACAGTCTTTCCTGTACATCTTTTTGCTGCACTGTTGAACCGTCTGGATTTAGAAATGATTAGATCTTTAATTTAGACAGTGATGGATTGTTTTGGAGACATTGTTCATGGTGAGAAACATGATAGAATCTTCTCTTAAAATCCACATTCAGGGGGTTTGGGTTGGTCCATTCCAAATGGTAAATAGCAGCTCAGTAAGATGTTGGACTTCTGATCATGGGGTTGTGGGTTCAAATCCCAGCATTGACAAAGCTTTTAAATGAGGCTTTAACCCTCAACTGCTCAGTTGCATAAATAAGATGACAGCATTGCTCTGGATAAGGGTGTCTGCAAATGTCCATTCTTCTTAATTAGCTTCTTCTGTCTGCTGGCATCTTCTACTTTAGCACACAGCCTCATGGTGTTCACTTCCTCTGGATGAACTGAAGGTTCCAGAAAAGATCAAATTTTACAGTTATATATGGAAGGTTAAATGGAAGGTGTAAAATTTGAACATGAAACCTATGGAAGGTGTAAAATTTGAACATGAGACCATCACCTATGGATGCCCTCTGCTGCTCACCACCTAGTCTGACAAATAGCCAGTGATCCAGAAGCGGAGGTATGTGTTTATCTGCATTCTCATTTTATTCTCACTATGTCGAGATATCTGCAATTTTTTTTATTACTAAAGAAACATGAAAACCTCTATGCCCATATAGCAAAACAATGGACTTGTAATTGTAATCTACTGATATGAATTGAATACATTTGGCTATATTTAAGATGTGTTGCTTGCTGAGGTTTTTCTTCTCTCAGTGTTCTAGTCCTTTCTGCAACATATGTCGGTTTATCTCAGCTGGTTTCCCGCACAGTAATTTGGTGTTTGTTATGGTAATAGTTTATACTGCCACCCCTGATGTTCATCTTTTGCCCATTTTTGCATTGGCGGTATTTTTTTCCTGAGAAGAAACTTTTAAAAGTGACTAAAAGATGACAGATGACAGAAAGGAAAAAATGAAAGAGATGGGCAAAATCCCTGATTGACACCTGGGATGTGCTGCCCAAGGATGAGGCCGGATTAGCGCTTGAGTCTTTCAGAACCGTTGCCTCAGTTTCTGGCACTGAAAACTAAGTGATGAAAGTGGCAGCTGCAGGCGGATGGCAGGACATCCAGCATCCTTCGAGCATGCTGATCCTTTTGCGTTCTGCTGTGGAAAAGTCAATATGCATAAACTATTTTAAGGTGGAAAGAGGACAGAATTATGAGACTTACAACTGGCTGGCTAAATACGAAAGGATTTACAGTCAGTAATCACCAGAGCACTAACAGTACGAGTTAGCACTGATTATGTATCTGACCCTGGCAAGCCCATACAAAGCTGCACAATGAACCCATTTGTTTTTATGTTACTTCATATTAAAGATTTATTATTATTATTATTATTATTATTCAATTAATTTCTAGATTCTTCTTCCTCGGATCAGTACAGATGTTCTTCCTGGTCTGAATTGGGTTACTATATCTTTTCTAACTACAGTATTTCAGCTATGGAAGCTCAAAGTGGTCATTTTCCAGATAGAATCCCGTTCTAAACCTTTATATAACGCCTAAATCTTTCAAACTACTACCACCAAACAATGTAAGTGAACCAAAGCAAGTCACTTACATTGACCAAATGTTCACAGTCAGGTTCGGTATATATTTATGAACCTCACACACCTGTGTGTTCTCTCACTCACTGTATTTCGCTTTTACTCACTTTACCTGCATCTTTCACCCATTGTCTGTCTGTCTGTCTGTCTGTCTGTCTGTCTGTCTGTCTGTCTGTCTGTC
>JAAIIK010000111.1:236157-259280 GCA_014706435.1 Silurus glanis
ATCTATCTATCTATCTATCTATCTATCTATCTATCTATCTATCTATCATGAACTCATGTATCTAGTTTTCTCTTGTTCATTTGTCACTCATCTCTGCATTTCTCTAACTGATCTCTGTCGTCTGTCTATCTTTCTCTCACTCACTCATCTGTCTATCTTTCTCTTACTCATCTCTTACTCAACTATCTATCTACTGTATCTTTCTCTCACTCATCTAGATAGATAGATAGATAGATAGATAGAGAGAGGAATGAGTGAGAGATAAGTGAGAGAATGCTAGCTAGACGAGTGAAAACGTTCCTGACTGACTTTTGACAAACCAAGATTTTCCTGACAAACTTTACTTCTTAAAATCCAGTCTAAGAAAAACAACCTGTAGCATGGGCATTGGTGTTCATTCTGGAATTAGATTACACAATAAGCAGAGTGTGATTTATTTTAATGCCACAATTAGCAAGGTGTCATCATGCGTCCATCAGTGTAAAAGTAAGGATTAATTGCATGATGAAATTTCAGCACTCAATCATTCAAGCAAATTTTTTAAATGATCTTGGAAAAAAATGTATTACTAGAAAATACCTGACAAAACGAGAAGTAATTGTAATGATGTCAACAGATGAGAAAAACAGAACTATTAATTATTTATAATCATAATATATTTATAATTGTAATAAATATTAATGAAAATAAAGGCATTGTTTACGCTCCAGATTAACATCAAAGCATGGTCTTATTAAAGTCGGTCTGACTGCACGGGTCTGTGCACCTCATATTACAACAAAGACAGACGGATTTGGATCGAATTTAATCAGTTGATAAGGGTGATTAATTATAGTCATCTGCAGGTTGCAAGTCTGTATGTGTATTTACAGAGGCAGACATTTTTTGATTTAATTCATCCCTTCCTGTGGATAAGCCACATTTCCAAACTGTGTTATAATTGGTCCTTTATGACATTTGATAAGGTGTACTTCTATTTTGCTTCCCAAGCCTATATTAACAGAATCTGATTTAGAGTTTAAAAAGAAAGTTTTTTAAAAAAAAAAGTAGATGGAAAACAAAGAGGAAAAATATCCCTGTGCCTGGATGACCCAGGTTCTAAATTACTAACCAAAAAAAGTTATCTTGACGCTGAAAATATATTTAATCTTATCATAAGTGTCACTTTGAGGGGCCTTATAAAGGGAGGGTGTAGATTGGAGACAGGTGAAGGTGATTAGTATGGAGGCGAGGTGCTGTGAGTGTGCTGAGTGCAGGGGGGGGGGGTTGGTGGTTCCCTGACAATATGAATGTAGTACTGTATATTTACCTCAGGTTTTAGCTTCAGAGAAATTCCACAAAGATGAGGAACACTTAAAATTGAATTTTAAAAAACGATGTGGCATAGTTTTCTAAGAATGAAGTAAATTACTGTATGCATTGAACATACAAGATTAACAATAATTCTAAAAGTTCTTTTCATTATAACTGTATATAAAAGTATATTTCATTTGTTGAAAGATTTTGCTTAAAAAAAGCATAATAATGCAGTAATTAGGATGACGTTAAAATGAACAGATTATCACTTATTAACAGTATCGTAATAATCCTTTTGATACTTTATCTATACTTGATTTTGAGCTGGGTTGTGAACTTCCCTGTGTATATTATAGATGGTGCAAATCATAAATATAACTATTAACTTTTTACTATTAACTATTACATTTGACCAAATGAAGTCTAATTATTTTTTTCCTATTTTAAGTTGATTTGTGGGTTTTTCTTTTATATATGGATTTGCTGTAAGATTTTTGTTCAAACCAGGCAAACCTTCTTACAAGTTTTGGAGAGCTCTTCTTTACCCCATCATTTGTTGAATCTAAAAATACATTTGCATTCACTTATTCCTAGTAAATCAAAAGACGTGTTAGAGTTTATTATATCTAGTTGACCCTGAATTTCTGCAGTTTCTTTTCACTATATTAAGAATGGCTTATAGTTTATTTCTTTAATGTCCTGTATATTTGCCACATCTATCAAACATTGTGTCCTTGTGTTACTTAAATGACTGTTTTGGTTAGTAGCCTACTAACTAATTTTTCTATACGCAAGTCATTTCTGTAAGCATTTCTATCACCATACACTTCATTATGCTGTGATTCGCTATAAACACATTTAATGTGTAACATGTGGAAATAATTGGTGGCAAAAGTCATGCCACTGTTAAGTGTCATTGTCAAAAAAGAGCTCTTACTAATAAAAAAAAAAAATACTAATAATACCTGAAATTTGTATTTTTTTTTTTTTTTTTGTTGCTTTTTTGCAAATTTCTTTTGGGCAAACATTTTTTTTCTTTTTAGCTGAAACATCACCACGAAGCACACAGATTTTGGCTGCTCTGCCTCTCATTAACATTAGTTGGCTAGCATGGGAAGCATCTTTCTACTCAATAGATTTAACAGCTGATTGTTACAGGTGTTGAACAAATACCACAGCCTGCTGTACACATTTCAAGCTTACTGGCATATACATTTCTCATTTGAACCATTTATTTCTTAAAAGAAGCAAAATTATCTGGCAATAGATTAAGGAGACAAGCTTGAAATGAGTAAATATATATACTTGTTTTTAAATTCATAATATTTTCACTTGCCTGGATTTTTTTTGCAGTGAATGTACGGGTCTCTGCACTCTCCTTTGGACTCAGAAATCAAGAAAAATGCATTTTTTTTTTTTTTGTGATCAAAAACCAAGAAAGTAGCGAACATGCAAAACTCAAGTATGTTCCTACACCAGCATTTTCTATTATTTCTAAAAGCTTTTCTTAGGCAGTTTTTACATATTTAAAAGGAACCGGCTCTGGGGTAGTTTGTACCCAGACAATAACTGTAGGCTGCACAAAATACTCTGCATAAGTATTGCAGTGTCATCTTGCATATTATTTATTTATTTATTTATTTGGTTATTTAGTAAAAGGGCCCAAAACCTGACCTGTTTTATAGATCCATGTAAAAAAAAAAAAAAACATAGTAAGAAAGTAAATAAATGCAAGGCGAAAATTACGCAGGTTGAAGCGTCTTACGCAGTCAGGAACATATGCATTTTCAGACGTTTCAACGTGGATGCGCAACTTCTGGGAAACGTTTGAAAAATTACCACAATTGCCTCATGATTTTCGAAAACCTCCATTTTACAGTCCACACTGCGATGAAAAAGTGTATCCACTTTGAAAACCGTTTTCAAGAGTCTTTTGTTTTAGAATGATAGCGTATTAGTGTGAACATGCCAGTAAGTATTCCTTTGGGACAGTCATGTTTTATTCAAAATTTTGAATTGAATGCTTATACTCTTATTTGCTTTTCCAAGAAAATAAACTTTACACCTTTAAACTCATTACAAATTATTTTCTATCATCCAGCCAATGCCTATATGATATATATTAGTTGGACAGGAATGGAAGGATGACAAATTTATGTAATCTGAACAAGGTGGAAAAAGCCATTTTTTTCTCAAAACACTAGAATTAAAGGAATCCTTTGCCATTAGCCTTTGGTTAAATCCAGTATAAAAGCAACCGACTGAGCGCTTTGATTAATGCCTCAAATGTAGGCATATCAAAATACACCTCAGTGACTTTTCTAAAGCCTACACAGAACCAGACTGATCATTAGCTCAGGCTTCGGAGTGTAGCTGCTGCTCATTGTGTTAAGCAGAATTTGGTGTTTGATTTGATGGAGGCTGGTGAAAGGGCTTTGTGACCAGCAACCAAAAAAAAAAAAAAAACTTGAAAAGAGTAGTGACTAGCTGTGTGTGTGTGTGTGTGTGTGTGTGTGTGTGTGTGTGTGTGTGTTGTCTCAATTTGTTAGCTAGAGTCTATCCACTCTGATGCTATAATTACAAAAAGAGAGGGCTGATCATTTTGAATTTCGTGTTTACTGTGCTGTCTCTGGCTCCAATCCGGCACCAATTTTGTCCTAATGTGCAAACTCTGTCAATATGCCAAATTGTAATTCTTCTACGAGGTATTTATTTTTCGACATACTCCCCTGCTACATTTATACACTTCTCCTTGCACTTAAATAATGTCTGGAAAAATTTGGCATAGAAAGAGTCAGTATGCCTAAACCATCCTAGGACAGCCTGCTTCACTTCATCACTTAGTCGAAATGCTGACCTTCGAAGAACTCGTCACTTATCCGTGTTCGTGCATTCCATGCGCTGAATGTTCACAGAAATGACTGCTGTGGTCTAGGAACCACCACGACAGTCTGACAGACATTTTCGTAATGTTTACACCATTCAAATGCCTTTCTACGAATACTAAACGTCTTATCACCGTACTGTGCTTGAAGTTCTCTGTAGATATCTGTAGGTTTTGTGCCTTTATTTACAAGAAACCTCAACACCACATGATATTCCATGCATGTACTAACGTCTGCCGTCTTGATTAACGGTCTCCGGGCTGGCCCTCGACATGTGCGCCGCTTATACATAATGAAACACATTAGCCTCTTTACTACTGCGTGTAGTACCGCCACGGTAGCATCTATTTTTATACCTGTAACATTAAAAGTCCCGGTTTGACATAAACACCCCTCGTAGTTTTAGGATTCAGGCACATACTGGAGCAATGACCATATATATGAGAGAGGAGTATGACTGCATTTATTCCCAAACATGTGGATCAGCATACTTAATAGAGAGGATAATAATAGCCCTTTGATGAAATGGTGTCCCATTCAGGGTATATTCTAACCTTGTGCACTGGGTTCCCTGGACAGCCCCTGGATCCACCATGATTATGAAGATTATGTGCTTACTGGAGATGAATAAATGAGAAGGCAAGGATGGTACACGTTCTAAAGGTTTTTTAATGCATCAAGAGCCCATTTTCAATATTAAACTATCGGTTGTTATTGTTGTTGTTTTTTTTTTTCCGCAAAGGCATAGAAATCAGCATATTTACAATAGATATAGAAGTAGAAATTATGAATTCTATACTGTATTGTTTTGCATGTAAAGAGCAGATTTCATTAAAGTGTTAAATCCCATATCCCTCCTTATTAGCACATGTCAGTAACAATGGAATGTTTTATGGGTCCTAAAAGTTCAAAATCTCTTTGCTCCTGTGATCAAAGTAGAGCTCTTGAAAGCCATCACCTAGAGGATTCCTCACATCCTTTAGTTTATATAGTACTTTTGAAGATGATGAAAGACTAGCTGAATCTTCACTAGATGCACCACATTCTTTAACATCTCCCAAGGTTGTCTACAGCCTACAGACACAGTTGACTACAGTTACACAGAGATACATCCTGAACGAACAATTTCATCTGCTTTCGTCAACTTTAGTGGGAACACTCACTACCTAGAGATCCACTAATCGGATTTGGAATATGCATGTTGGCGTTAAGCTGTGCCCCCCTGTTTTAGAGCCATAAACAAATCTTCGTATGCCGGCTTGCGATTCTCTGCTGAACCTGCTTTACCAAAAAGAGCTTTAGCACGCTTCCTGAGCATAGTTGGAATAACGAGAACAAAATATATTGCACCAAATATTGAAAAAGCAAGACATGTCAGACATTTTTCAAATCTTCAGAGCCATGACCTCTGTAGCTTAAAAAAGAGAAAAAAATGGTTGTTTTCCACTGGAGCTAGTTCACAGGAGTGGAGACCACCAGGTACCTATATAAAGCTCACAATACATAAATAATTGTCATAATCACAATCACATTACATCATAATCACAAATATTAAATACGCTGCATGCCTTATTGAGGCTGTCATGGCTACCATGCTTTCACTGCTACACCATATGGATAAAAATAGCATAACCATGTAATTTTAATCAGGTAGAAATCAGGTATTTCGGCTTATCATGCCTCCTTGGCCGGGCAATCTCTGGGCAGAGACCCTATGGTAACGCTTTTTCTCCACGGCACCTGGAGGCTGAGGCCCCCGGTACGACCTAGAGTGCCTGGGTGGGACCTGACAGTTGTTTTGGGGGTTCTGTCTGAGCTCCCCTTCGAGCCTCTAGCCGAGGCATCTTGGAGGCACCTTTCCATCAAGACTGCGTCCTTGTTGGCCATCTGTGCTATCAAGAGATTATGGGACTTGCAGGCCCTTTCTGTGGCCCCCTCCTTTCTGGAGTTTACCCCAGGTATGGCTAGTGCCTTACATCCCCAAGGTGCCCTCAGCCGTCCCACGACCCGTAAGATTACAAGCATTTTATCCTCCTCCGTTCCAGGTCCCAGACCAGGAAAAAATGAACCGGCTCTGTCCGGTGCACACACTGGACACCTACGTCCACAGAACGAGTCCTTGGAAAAAGACCAGGTCTAATTTTTGGATTTAAATGGGGGAAAAAAGCACAGCTTAAGGCGAACTTGCATGTTCTATATGGTCTGCAAAATAAGCATCATACCTCAACTTGGATATTCGTTTTTTGTGGTGAAGCATGTACAAAATAGCATGTAAATAGATTCTCTCATGTACTTAAAGCTAATGTATAAACACATTTCATATACATAATTTAAGAAGTATGCAGTGAAGATCTGAAAGAGAAATATTTATTAAATGTACTGAAGTGGTATTGAAAAAAGTTCAAATCAAATTAATAATTAGCTACAGGAGCATGTACACCCCCCCCCCCCCCCCCCCCCACACACAACATTGACTATTCCAAAATTTGTCAATGTAAGCAAAAATGCTTTAATGATTTCTGTTATAATTATGGCTCATATTTTTCTAGAGTTTTTTTGGTCTGTTTCTGTGAATTTCACTGCAGAATGTAACTGTGATCAAAAGCCTGGTGCTTCACTTAGTGTCTCAAAGAGATGCTAGGTTGTTATTACGTTGTTTCAATCAGAAGGATCACTACAGCGCAATAAAATGCAGCATATGATTACTCCAACAATAGATCCGCAGCAACAAAAGTCTCTCGCTGGGATTTATTTTTTTTTACTTCACAGAGCATACTGTTTGGCAGAATTGAGATCCAGGAGGGAAATAGCACATCAAATAACCTTTGATCTGTCATCGCTAAAACGCATGAGGAATGTGTATATTACAACAGATAGACTACATATACAGTCCTCTCCAAAAGTTGACACTGAATTGGATTTGATATCAAAAGCTGAATAGGAGACAATCAACTATAATTCCAGCTTTTATTTCGTTGTATTTACATCTTGAAGTGTTTTGAACAATTTAAAACGGTTGACTTTTTGGAGCCGCAAATATTTAAATTGATCAAAAATATTGGAACATGCGAATTTTAATTTTAATTTAATTTTAATTTAATTAGTGTTAGATTTTTATCATGACCAAACAAAACCTGGGCATGATAAAAGGTTTCCCATGCGATCTACGATGCCCGTGGTGTCTTTTCTGATCAGGAAAGAATCCCACAGCACACAGAATGGCACATATGTTCTTCTTCAGTTTATTGCAGATATTGCAGACAAGTACAGTCCCTGACAAAAGTCTTGTCGCTTATCTATTTTGTAGAAACACCTGCTATTAACCTGACTTTTAATTAATCAATTGGTGTTAGAAATAGCTCATATGAAAAGCTAAAACCCTCCCAAATGATGTTTAATGCACTGAAATAAATTAGTTTCACTGAAAAAAGATTTATCATTTAATCAAGACAGAAAGGTCAAATTTTGGCAAGACAAAAGTTTTGTCGCCTATACAGAAATTGAACAAATTTACTGCAAATACAAAAATATGTCAGCAAATTAAGTAGTGGTGCTGTGAGATCCAAATTGAATATCTTGTATGACTTCCATGAGCTTGAAGGACTGCATCCATGCGGTTTGGCAAGGATTCATACAATTTATTGATGAAGTCATCAGGAATAGCAAAGAAAGCAGTCTTGCATGCCTCCCAGAGTTCATCAATATTCTTTGGTTTCGTCTTCCATGCTTCCTCTTTCATCCTACCCCACATATGCTCAATGATGTTCATGTCTGGTGACTGGGCTGGCCAATCCTGGAGCATCTTGATCTTCTTCGCCTTGAGGAACTTTGATGTGGAGATGGAAGTATGCGATGGAGCACCATCCTGCTGCAGAATTTGGCCTCTTTTATGGTTGGGAATATAAGAGATAGTTAAGATTTCTTGGTATTTTAGACTATTGATGTTGCTTTCCACCCTGCAGATCTCTCGCACACCCCCATACTGGATGTAACCCCAGACCATGATTTTTCCACCACCAAACTTCACTGTTTTCTGGGTGAATCTCGGATCCATGCGGGCTCCAGTAGGTCTCCTGCAATATTTGTGGCAACTGTGGTGTAATTCAACAGAAGATTCATCTGAAAAATCCACCTTCTGCCACTTTTCCAGCGTCCATCCTTTTAGCAGGCTGTGGGCCTTGGCAAATGCCACATGGTTTTTCAATTGTCTTTTGTTTAGTGCTGGCTTCTGGGCACTGAACTTCTGGGGCTTGTCAAAAACGTCTCCAGTCTCTTCAAATCTTTTTTTTTAATCCTCTGTACTTGACACTGAGACACATTGAAGGTGTCTGCCAACTCAGCAGTGGATCTGGTCTTCAGCCTCTTGAGAATCAAAACTTTAGTCTCAGGGTGAATCTTAGGCATGTTTGCAGAGGTCTAGTTGCAGTTGATGTGAAGGTCTAGTGTACTGGGGTTCTTTTTATACACACCTGAGACCTAATTGATCCATTATTAGTCACAGGTAAAGTTCATATGACAAGGCGACAACACTTATGTCTTTGCAAAAATTGACTCAATGGGCTTTACCAAGCTGTGAATATTAGAATACTTTTTGACAGTTTCGTTTTGCACTGAAACATTATTACAAAAGCTGTTGGGATTAAAATGAGCCATTTCTTGTAAAAAAATCTTGATTAGAAATATATTTCAGTTTCACTTTTGTCAGGGACTGTATATATACACACTGGGAAAAACCTGTGATAAAACTGCTCCTGATTGGGTAAGAAGAAATAGTAACCAGAGATGTGTGAGCACAGACAAAGACTTACTGTATACCTTACATACTCATCATAAAAATCCTATAGACACTGAACAGACAACATAGGAATGTGTTTAGAGAACCAGTGTGAGGCCCATCATCTTCTTCTTCTTCTTTCGGCTGCTCCCATTAGGGGTCGCCACGATCATCCGTCTCCATACCACCCTGTCCTCTACATCTGCCTCTTCCACACCAACTGAAAGCACCAACCCTAACCATTACTCTCCTACACTTCTCTTTTCCCTGCTGTCTCTGTAGACGTCTTCCTCCTCTCCTTCTCCTCCTTCGGCCAACAGTAGCCCAATTTCCACCGGTACCCTGTCGGCTAACGATACCTGTGGCGGTCGTTGTTAACCCGGGCCTCGACCGATCCGGTATGAAATTCTCATTTGTGATCCGCATGTTTGATTTGGCACATGTTTTACGCTGGATGCCCTTCCTAACGCAACCCTCCCCATTTAGCCGGGCTTGGGACCGGCACTAAGAGTGCACTGGCTTGTGCCTCCCTAATGGCTGGGTTGTGAGGCCCATCTTAATACTAACAATTAGACTATCTGTCCCAGAACTTTTTTTTCTTCTGAAAATTGTGTGGTTCAAAGCATCCAGATGGGAATATTAGGAAACCGAAGCTTAAATAAATTATGCCTGTTTTTATCTTAAACCCAAAGGTCTTCGATGTGTAACAAACAGTTGCCCTTTGCTAGTGCAATACTTTTGGGGCTGACAGTTTTCCAAATAACTCCACACAGATTCTAATGACTTCGGAATGAAACATATTCGTCTTTTATTTTGGCATGTATAATCTGTACAAATAAAATGTATAAACTGATTTTGTAATGATCTGATTTGTTTTTATATTATATTAGACCTTATATTATTAAAGTCATCTTACAGTCTGTGACCACACATTGTTACAGACTGTAACAGGATTGGGTTTATTGACTGTGAAGTGAAAATTTTTTTCATTATTTGTGTTTTTTACGTTGATGCAAAAGTCACTTCACAGTTATTCAAACCGTGCATAAGAGTCACAAAAACATAAAGTTGTCTCTGTATATGTATAATACTACAATACTAGAGTTCTCTATGAGTATAGTATTTACCATGGAAAGGAATTTGACTGTTTTGCATTTAAATAAAAGGACAAGAGACCTTTAAACTTTAATAAATGTATAATGCTTAGGGAGAATTTAATGAAATTTTATTGGCTGCCAGGTGCTAAGGCTGGAAAAGAGATTAAACAACGGAAATCATGCAAAGACCTGGCTTTATATGGCAAAATCCAATATCTTCTCCATTACTAAAGTGTTATTGGAGTTTTCAGTGGCACTGTCATACACACATAGTCATAAATCAGACTTCTCTCTTTAATTGCACTAATCAGGGATTTAATGCAGCAGATTTCATTAAAAGAGTTTCTGCCTGTGTTACTGATGGGAGCAATAGAAGCAGACTTGTCATGTTTCTCCCTAAATTGGACAGGGCGGTCCGTTTCTGTGTGGACTTCCGCATGGTGATGACTCTTTTTAAATCTGATGCCTATCCATTGCCTCATATTGACAAGTTCCTGGAACGTCTGGGCGCAGCTGGTTTTTACTCTTCCCTGGGTTTCACAAAGAGTTATTGCCATATTACCTTGCCTCCAAAACTGCTCAAGGAAACATGGTTGTCTAAACAATATTAGGTTTACACCTTTTGTTGCTCTTCTATTCAGGTGCTGGTTAAACTTTTGTTTTGTGTTAAATTCATGTGCCTATGCAATGATCTACTTACATACACAATAACAGGAATGATTAGATATGGTATATGCAACATGAGAGGGCAGTCCTTATGTCCTTCACGGAGGTGGTAGCTCAGTGCCCCAGAATCACCAGGCTGCCCCTCTTGGGGCCCCTGAGCAAGGCCCTAACCCTCAGTGCTCAAGGGGCACTGTACTGTATATGCGAAGAAAGAATTTCACTGTGCTGTAAAATACACACAAAAAGTAAAAAGCACCTTTCTTTTTCTTTTTGTCAAATTTGATTAAGATCAGGTGCCTCCTTATGTTGCTAAAACTGATGGAAATTTTCAAAGTTTGAACAGTGAAATAAAATGTTCTTTATCTTCTCTATCATAATGTCATCTTCTAACTTTTCCTTCTAATGCTCATTGCTTAGCAGGACAGTACTTATTATATCTGTTAACTAACACACTCTATCTAACACCTCTGCAAAGTAATGGAGAGTGTGTTAGAGAAGTGAAGTGCAGGCAGGGTGGAGTGGGTGGAGAAGAGTGATAGCAGGAGTGATTTGTGATAGAAGAGTGTCTGCAAGAGTGAAAAGGAAAGTTTATAAGACTGTGGTGAGACCTGCGATGTTGTATGGATTAGAGACAGTGGCATTGAGTAAAAGACAGGAGGTGGAGCTGGAGGTAGCAGAGCTGAAGATGTTGAGGTTTTCGTTTGGAGTGACGACGATGGACAGGATTAGAAATGAGTTTATTAGAGGGACAGCGCATGTAGGACGTTTTAGAGACAAAGTGAGGGAGGCGAGATTGAGATGGTTTGGACATGTGCAGAGGAGGGACATGGGGTATATCAGTAGAAGAATGCTGAGGATGTAGCCGCCAGGCAGGAGGAAAAGAGGAAGTCCAAGGGGGAGTTTTATGGATGTGGTGAGGGAAGACATGCAGGTAGTTGGTTTGAAAGAGGCAGATGTAGAGGACAGGGGGGTGTGGAGATGGATTCTATCTATTATGACATTTTTGTAGTACATGCATATATTTTCTAGTTGACATGCATAGATATTTAAAAGTTTTATTGCTGTTTGAAATATCAGATTTTTTTCTTCTTTCTAATTATAATGAGGACTGCAGAATATTACAAGCCCTCAACATCTGATGAAGTATTGCTTATTTGTGACTAGCATATTAAAACTTATCTTATATAATACAGAAAAAAAATCTGAGTCGAGAATATTACATTAAACAAATGTGAAAAGCCAGGGAAAGATCCACTGCAATGACCGCAACGAATTAATAGTTTGTAGTTAAATTTTGTTTAATGCCTTCAAAACGAAACCTGAGCATGCTCAGCAATCATCTGAAGCCACGAGCATAGGAGATGTGGCTGTGTTTTGAATAGCTTTGTCTTTCGACTGTCATTACAATTATCTTAGAATAGGTGTAATGCGACAATAAGGCTGACCTGCATAGTCTCAGTACCACCTATTTAATTGCATGCTACCTATGCGCCTATTTGTCAGTCTGTGTAACAATGCTACCAGTTCCGAACGAAAATAGTGTACGTGCCTGTGGGAGGCCATGAGATCCTAATATTATCTTATCTCCTTGAATCATAGTTAAGAAAGTACGTCACCCAGCCAGCTCACAAGGGCTCACTTCATGGTTTTCATGGCTAAGTGCTGCCAACTTGAAGTGAACAGACTGCGTCAAGCAGAAGCGCGAGGAGCTTACACTGCCAACCACCCAGTGAACTCCCACTGTGTCTCTGTGCGCCACTGCACATTTACATTGGATGAAATGTGTGGGCTTGTATGTTTTCGAGGTTTGTTAGCATGTTCACTGCCTGTGTGCATGTGTGTTGGGGTGGAGGGGGGACGTTCGCTGGTCAGCTGCGTTCCATTGTGCGTCAGTCAGGAGCTAAAAATATCATTCCGCTTAATGGCAGTGATCCAACAAGACTGTAATCACTACAAAAAATGTCAAGATTACTCAGTAGGGGCAGGTGAAGGAGCACAAAAGCTGACAAATCACTGCAATAATATTATGGTACTGTTTAAGGCCGAATATGCACAGCTTTGATTAATCAGAGAGCAAATCTTTGATTAATTGCAGGAAATGTATAATTTCTGTCACTAGCTTAAATGTATTTCCCACGTTGCTTGATAATTGGCCCCACAGCTATTTCTCTCATCTCTCTCTCTCTCTCTCTCTCTCTCTCTCTCTCTCTTATTCTTAATGTGTTCTGTCAGTAGGGTAAATGAAGGTAGATTTGTGCATTCCCATGTGATGCCCTCAAATTGTTCACATTCTTCTTCTGGTTTTATTCTAACTCTTTCCACTGCCATCATATTGACGGAGGAAAGCGAGCGAACGGGAGTCAAAAGGTAAAAGTGTATTTAGCTGCAAACTGACTTGCAGTGTGACACATGGCCAGTTTTATTGTGCTGTAGGCTACATGGGGTCAAAGACATGGCTCATTACCTTAGCTAGGCCACAGAGGATTCCACTCTGACATCCACTTTTCGTTTAGGGGAAAAAAAAATCTTGTCTTTTTTTTGTTGATTCACAACCATGGAAGTATTTCTATAACCTTGCAGCCTTTTATCACAAGGGGGATAGGCATTATGTTTTCAGGTTTTCTGTCTGTGCATCCATCTGATATTTATTATTGTTATCTATATTTTTATATAATGTTATTGATATTTAGAGAATAATTGCTTGGATGTTTAAGGTATGTGGAAATGTCCTGGTGACCTCATGCATCAAATGAATTCGATCTTCGAGTGATTCAATCCTAACAGGATCATGGTCACAACAATGTCAAATGTCTGAAATAGTTTTTCTCTGAAAGATTCCTACCAATTTATTATAGAGATATTAATTTCATGCTCAGGATCTAGTTAGAGTACTTTCTCAGGACAGAGTTGTTGAACGCTTGTGGAATTTACATGAAAGGATCACTGTAACCAGCAGATGAAATTTGATTTTGGAATTGATCTGACAGGGCCAAGGTCACAGTAAAAATCAAAAGTCTAAAATAGTTTTTCAGTCGCACGCATTACTAATGCGAAGGACTAGACTTGTTGGCAGTGGTGCCATCCCCATGGATGTCGTTGGCATCGAATTCTACTTACTTAAAATAAACTGCATTCGGTTGCTCTCTTTATTTTCACGGAAGAAAACTTGCAGCACAATGAAAAGTGTTCATGGTATGAATGGTAAAAATGGTTTTAGGATCCTGTTACTTCATAGGAAAAAGGCAATAAACGGACATACTAAAATAACGTGCTAATTATTTTTTGCATAAACATGCATATGTGAACACATACTAACATTCTCTGCAATATACTTGTATAGAGATTTACCAGAAATTGGCCAGGAATATTAACTTGGTCATATATATAGTCATAGAAACGAAAAATCTTAGATGTAACACTTTGACAGTTGAACAGGTATGTGCAAATATGATCTTGAATTTAGGCCTATTTTTGGGTAGTATCAGCTTTTTGCAGGGTCCCCTGGTGGTCTAGTGTTTAGGATGCGGCGCTCTCACCGCTGCGGCCCGGGTTTGATCCCCGGTCAGGGAACCAACCCCAGCCACTCTTAGTGCCGGTCCCAAGCCTGGATAAATGGGGAGGGTTGTGTTAGGAAGGGCATCCAGCGTAAAAACATGTGCCAAATTAAACATGCGGATGGTCCGCTGTGGCGAACCCTAACGGGAGAACCCGAAAGAAAGTTTAAGGTTCCCTGGTGGTCTAGTGGTTAGGATGCAGCGCTCTCACTGCTGTGGCCCGGGTTCCATCCCCAGTCAGGGAACCAACCCCAGCCATAGTACCGGTCCCAAGCCCGGATAAATGGGGAGGGTTGTGTTAGGAAGGGCATCCAGCGTTCACAAGGTTATTTTTTAAAATTAACCATAAAAGTTTTGTTTTCTGGATTTAGCTGAGAACTTTATGATTAACGTTCCAGTTTATATAAGTAATATGAGTGAACAATTCTAAATTTGGACATTCTCATGCTGACATGCAGATGTTCCATTTCTAAAGAATAGCAAATGCATTATATGATATTTATACATCTGCACAATGTAACAGTGTGTGTTCTCAGCAATCTGTTCCTCTGAAAGAACTTCAAAATCCATTTTTTCTTTGGTTAACTATTTTTGAATGCTTGCACCATGCTTGTATTTCTGTGTGAAATTTGTGCTTTGTTTAGGGCCTAAAGCACAAGAGCCACTTGTTATCTGACAAGTTTGAAAAATGAATGAGTGAAGCTGAGCCTTTATTGTAAAAACGGTTACATATATGTGTGTGTGTGTGCGTGATACACACATATAATGTATACACTCTTCATCCAGCTTAGGAATAGCTGGAAATAGATCATTTTGTGGCAGAGGCACAATTAATAAAATGATGTAGATACAGGTAGAGAGTTAATTCACATCCAACACATTTACCATTTTAAAACATCAAATGTTAGAAGGGAAGAAATTGTGATCTGAAGAAAAGGTGTGACTCAAACCTCACATTGTGTGTGTCAGATGGGCTTGTTTGAACTTTGAAATACTCTGAGTATTTAAGAAAATAAAGATCTGGAATTTTCACACAAAACAGTCTGTAGAGTTGACACATAATGGTGTAAAATACAAAAACAATTCAGGAAGCAGCAGTTCTGTAGGTGGAGAGGCCATGTTGGTAAGAAATGTAAAATATTTTTTTTGAGCTGCCAGGAAGGATATAGCAACTCATTATCACTCTTTACAAACATAGTGAGCCGAAAAGCATCTCAACATGCACATCAAACCTTGAGATCGATGGGCTTCAACAGAAGACCACATTGGATTCCACTCCTTTCAGACGAAAACAAGAATCTGAGGCTATTGTGGACACAGACTCACCCAACCTGGAGAATTGTACATTTAAAAATAAATAAATAAAATACAGGGTATTTTTACTTGTCTTCAAGTATTCGATTTCAATCTAGCAACCGATAAAGTGTTGACATAATAATTTATTATTAAAGTAAATAATGTGTTTAGTTGTTTTAGGGGTGAGGAAGCATACTTAGTGAACATCATTTTCTTGTTTGCTGATATTCTAGTTTGAGAATATGGGATAGAAACATGACAAAGAACATTTTCTTGTGAAAGCTTAACATTTAACAAAATGTCTAGAAATATCTTCTTTAGATGGTTTGGACATGTGCAGAGGAGGGACATGAATTATATTGGTAGAAGAATGCTGAGGATGGAGCCACCAGGTAGGAGGAAAAGAGGAAGGCCAAGGAGGAGGTTCATGGATGTGGTGAGGGAAGACATGCAGGTAGTTGGTGTGAAAGAGGCAGATGTAGAGGACAGGGTGGTGTGGAGACGGATGATCCGCTGTGGCGACCCCTAATGGGAGCAGCCGAAAGAAGAAGCAAGCAAGTCTAGAAATATCTTCTATAATCAAGTCAAGTCAAGTCAAGTTTATTTCTATAGCGCTTTTCACAACAGACATTGTCTCAAAGCAGCTTTACAGAAATCAACAGTTAAAGTGAATGGTGTGTATTTATCCCTGATGAGCAGCCGTGGCGACTGTGGCAAGGAAAAACTCCCTTAGATGTTATGAGGAAGAAACCTTGAGAGGAACCAGACTCAAAAGGGGAACCCATCCTCATTTGGGTGACATCAAGAGTTTGATCATAAATCTTTCAAAAATACAGAACACTGGAGAGTGAGAACTAACATGAGTACTGGAGTATAAGATTATAAGTAATGTTCTTTCTACCATCTTATACAGTCATTATGGTTATAAAACTAGGAGCTACTGAGCTCAACATTTGTGATCATCACAGATCCAGCACCAGCTTCTCCATGCCAGAGCCTTTAAACACTCCAGGAGGTCCAATGTCAAAACTCCACACATGTAGTGGGATCCAATTGGCACTGGTACGTCATTAGATGGTATGGGATGTTTGCGAGTTCGGCATCTACTTCTTCAAAGGTCCATAATCTTCATGAGGTGGGACGTGACTGGAGCTGGCCAAACCTCAGGATGCCTCGGGATGGGGAGAGAAAGAGAAGCAGTGGAGAGAAATTAGCGTAGCTGCTATAATCTTATTTTATTTATGAAAATCTCAAAATGGGTAATACTGCATACATTATATGACTACATTTAATATGTTTTTATTTGATAAGAGATGCAGTATAATTCCTTCTTCTGCCATGGCCTCTTTTTATACTGGCTTTTCAGTGCTTGTCTAAATTATTATGAAAGCCATGCAAAAATAACTAAATATCTTAAAACATCACGCGAATGTGCCCTTCAGCTTACTGCTTTTTGGCAGCCTTTCAGACAAATGCACACTGTAGCCAATCAGGAACAAATGTGATTTACTTGAGTATTTACTTGTTTTTTTTAGTCTTGCTGACATTTTTTATTTATTGTTTTATTTTTAACTATTGAAAGAGCTAGATATCTATAAAATTGAATGAGGCGTGTTAAATTAAGTAGGATATTAGTCTGCAGTGATGTCGGCTTCACGGCTGAAAAGTGACACCCCTGTTGTAAGACAATGCTCAACACTGACTAACAGGACAGTTATGAGATAAATGCCCATGAGTTTAATCGCCACTCCATCTTGTCTTTCTACAACAAATCATTCATTTTATTCCTGGCCTTTATCTTGCACACCTCAATTTTCCCGCAGGTTACAGTTTCACAAACACTGATTGGCAGTTCAGTTTAATCGAAGGACATAATACAAAAACCGAAATATAGAACAGGATACCTTCTTAATATCAAGTAATGCTAATAGCACTCAAATCTGAGTACTGACTCATGTTTACTTTCCAAATCCTTATTTTGTTCAAACATGCAACAGATTTGCCCAAAGAAAATATGACCAAAAAACATGTAACTGGAGATAAATTGTGCATAGCAGATAGTAGTAGATCATAGTTGCTCATGTTCAAAAGGCAGAAGCTGGTGCTGTTTGGAACTTGGGTTTGTTGGATTGCTGCAATTGGAGAAATTACTTAACCATTTTCCAGTGAGCACTGAAAAACATTTAAAATTTACGTATAATCAGCCTCCTGGTCCCCTTGGAGACTTCCTAGAAGAGATGGACACACTCCTCAATGTGTCCTTTCCCTTCTGACAGCACCTGTCTGACAGTTCCTGGGGACTTTAAACTCCCATCTTACAAACTTCTGTCATCCTGCCTTCTGACTCTTCTGATGTCCGGGACCTGGTTTTCACTAGCCCTACCCCAGGTACAGACATTACTGCTACCCCACTTCAAAGTTCTGATCATCACCTGGTTTCCTTTACAATCACTCTTCCTATTCTACCTAAAAACAATTTCCAACACCTTTCTCTTATCCATCATAACCTCCACTCCCATCTCTCCCTCCTCTGTTACTTTCTTGATCGTACGGAGTGGATTGCCCCTCCAAGAGAATCATTGGGCCCTGAGCCACCACTGGAGGGTCTCGTGTGCAGGAGGCCAAGTGAAAGCACATTGGACGCTGCCGCCATCAGACCCAGCAGTTGCAAACTGCTTCACAGTGAGTAAATGGTGAAGTATAAATAGGTGGTCCTCTGTGATGGAGAAAGCACACTCTTCTTGGCATTCAGCCTTAACCCCAGCTTCTTCATGTGGGCAAGAACGACATCTCTATGCCGGACTGCCAGTTGCTCCGATTGAGCCAATATCAACCAATCATCGATATAAATTAGAATGCGGACGCCCAGAAGTCTCAGCAGGAGCAGTGCTGCATCCACACACTTTGTGAAGGTGCAGGGTGCGAGGGCATGACCAAATGGAAGGACCGGGTATTGCATAGCTTCGGCCTCGAAAGCATACCTCAGGAACTTCCTGTCCTGTGTTTTATGACCAGAGTCTACTCGGGCCCCACCAGGGTGAGGCACACCCCGTTGAACTGGGGCGGACGAGACTCACAACTGCTGTCTAGGCAGTTCCCAAGCAAGCGACACACAAACTGTGTACAAATTTTTAACCACACCTTACCTTTTTCATAGAACAGACAAACAAAGATGTGACTTCTGCTAAGACTGCCTTCTACAAGGAAAACCTTGAGGCCTTTGCACAAGATTCTCGTAAGCTCCACAACACATTCTCTTCACTACTCAACCCCTGCCTGCACCATCTGTGATTTTTTCTCCTTTTATGACAAGAAGATTGAGGAAATCTGCCAGACCTTCACTTCCTCCTCAACAATGCCCACACTACACAGCCAGGAATCCCCTACTCCTAGTTGTTAAGTTTCTCAACCATAGCAGAAGAAGAGATAATACAAGTCATCCAATCTTGCAATCCCATCACCTGCCTTCTGTATCCAATACCTTCAACTACACTTCAGAACATCTCACAAGACCTCCTGCCGTTCATCTCCACTATCATCAACGGGTCCTTAGCATCTGGCCATGTGCCAATTACCTTCAAGCGAGCAAAGGTTATTCTTATCTTGAAGAAACCTGCTTTGAATGCATCAGACATTAACAACTACAGACCAGTATTACTTTAATCCTTTCTTTCTAAACTCTGGAACGCACTGTTTTAACCGTCTGTCTATCTCTCACTGAACAACCTCCATGATCCATGCCAGTCTGGCTTTAAAGCAGCACATTCCACAGAGACGGCCCTCTTGGCTGTCACTGAGAAAGTACATGCTGCTCGATCAGCCAAGCTGTCATCTGTACTCATCCTTCTTGACCTTTCAGCAGCATATTGACACAGTCAACCTCACGAGCCTTGGTATCTGTGAATCCGCATGGTAATGGTTTGCGTCCTACCTGGAGGGTCGCTAATACCAGGTAACATGAAGGGGGTCCACATCTGCCCCATGCAGACTCTCCACTGGTGTCCCACAAGGCTCAGTACTTGGTCCCCTCCTTTTCCTCCCCTCCATACACACTTGCTATACACACTGCTATGCTGATGACACTCAACTCATCTTCCCCTTTCCTCCCTCAGATACTACAGCTTCTGCTTGGATCTCGGCATGCTTGGTGGACATATCTTTGTGGTTGAGTGCTCACCAACTAAAACTCAACCTGAACAAAACTGAACTGGTCATCCCAGGTGATTCATCTCCAGGTCAGGATCTCAGAATAACTTTTCATAACTCTTAACTCTCCCCTTCAGCCACTGCTTGCAACCATGGGGTAATTATGGACAATCAACTGTCCTTCTCCTCACATTTTGCTAATGTGGCTTGTTCTTGTCGGTTCATTCTCTACAACAGGATTTGACCATTTCTGTCCACACCGGCTGCTCAGATGCTTGTTCAGTCTTTTGTCATCTTGAGACTGGATTACTGCAACTCTCTGCTGGCAGGTCTACCCCTGAACGCTGTTCGTCCACTGCAAATGATCCAAAACGCAGCTGCGTGACTTGTGTTCAACCTGCCCAAGCTCTCCCACACCACCCCACTGCTGCGCTCCCTCTGCTGGCTTCCAGTAGCTGTATGCATCGAATTCAAAACACTGATGTTTGCCTACAAACCCAAAAATGGACCAGCACATTCTTACCTCAGTGACCTCATCACTCCTTGCACTGCACCACGCTGCCTGAGATCCTCTAGCAATGTTTCAATGATCCCACCTTCTCTCAGGGTAATAGGTAAGTATACTTCACGGCTATTCTCTGTTCTGGCACCAAGGTGGTTGAATGAACTACCCCTAGAGTCCCTGGCTATCGTTAAACGACGGTTAAAGACCCACCTCTTCCTAAAACCCTTAAACTAACACTTCCAGGTTTGCTTTGTTAAAATAAAAAAAATTATCTGGGTTGTAGGATGATTTATCTTCATTTTGTAATCTAGCATACCAGTGTAGATTTATTCATTGATAGAGACTCAAAGCACTTTTGTACATTGCTCTGGACAAACGCGTCTGCTAAATGCCACAAATGTAAATGTAAGTTTTGGAGTATGGCTGTGGAGATTTGTGCTTATTTAACCACAAGAACATAAGAAAATTCAGGTACTAATGTAGGTAAAGAGGCCTGGGGTGCAGTCAGAGTTCCAGTTCGTCAGGGTTGAGGTCAGATCTCTATAGCAGTCTTGGTGCACAGGGGGTTGAGTCTTCTAGTTCAAGTGATTGGATAATTTCACGTTGCCGCATAAAAAAGTCATGTCATATACAATTATTTGTGTCTCCAACAATTTGTAGAAGAAATGTGAAAATATTTTTGGTATTACTTGCCTGAGCATAACAAACTACCAAGTATTACATAGTTATACTGTATAATCTGTAATAGATTATATGGAAATTTACTGTCTGCACTATTGTGTGGATTTCCTGAGGAGCAACATGCAAGAAAAATTTCATTTCTTACTTCAGCAGACATAACAATAAAGTGACTTGACTCAAAAGGTAAGAACAAAACTTCATTGATTCATCTACAGCAACTGCTGCATGCTTGTCAGGTCTTGTATAGAAGAAACAAATCTAAACAGAAAAATGTCAAACACTAGGATTCACATGTTGGACTGAATATCATGTGGAAGTACATTTTAATGTTACCCTTGGGTCTTTTCAGTCTGGCTAAAGTGGCATATTCAGAAGCCTCCACATAAGTGTGTAATACTACAAAAAACTACATTATATTACAAATATATTAACAAATGGAAAATAATCAGACCTCAACATGACAAAATGTTCAGCAGAAGAAATGACGAGTGCTATCACATTTCTAACACACTATGGGCCTGCACATGTTCACACTGTAAAATCATGTTCTTTAAAAAACATTGAAAGGGGAATTTTTTTTTCTTCACCAAAAATTGTTTAGACTGTGTCATCAGGAGAAAATGTCACCCTGTCAGCCCTCTACTCTCATTTTCACTCTTTTTTTTGTCAAGTTAAACATACTCCTGAGGTACCAGTGATCCTGTCCCTTTCTTCTTTTTTGGAACTCTGGATGGAGTTCTCTTCAATTAAAGACCACTCTTTGCAGCTGGGGATACATGAAGTTCCCTTATGAGTCTGGTTCCTCTAAGTTTCTTTCGCAAAGCATGTCAGGGAATTTTACATTTTCACTGTCTCCACTGGCTTGCTCATTAGGGATAAACTTATTGGCACTAACATACGGTATAAATTCATATTTTACAACCTAACTATCTCTGTACAGCTGCTTTGGGACAAAGTCCATTGTTGAAAGTGCTGTTTAAATAAAACTAAATTCAACTGAATAATGCACCACAGTTTTTAGTCAGCCTATGAGGTCAAGGTTTGTAGACTAATCTTGAGTGGAAATGCCTTTCATGAACATTTTTGCTAGTGTAGGATGAGTTCAGAATAGTTTAGAAAATAAAAGATGAAACTCTTTTTTGTCCTTGAACAAAGTACATGTACAGAGCTGATGAAATGCAAAATATTAGGAATATATCTAAAAAAAAGAAAACACTCCCAATTGTGTGTTCATTCATTTCCATGCCAGTAAAATAACATCAATTACAGTAAGGTGTTATGACAAATTCTGAAATTTTGCATGCACCATCTACATTATATAGACAGGATGAGAGGGGCTGCATGTCCTGGCTGACTTCTGTTATAGCCCTAATTGTAGGTGAACTGAGAAGACTAAGAACAGTGGACATAAGGACAGGATCCAAACCCTTATGGATCTTATAAAGATGTAAAATAATGTATCATTACTTTAAGGTATTTGCCTTTATTAATTGGCACTTACATTTGTGTCATTTTTTTTTATACAACTGAGCAGTTGAGTGTTAAGCTTTGCTCAAGTGCCCGGCAGTGGCTGCTTGGTGGTGTGGGGATTTGAACTCACAACCTTTCAATGAGATGGCAAACAGCTTAACTACTGAACTACCACTTGTCAGTAATGAGGGCTGGAATCATGTAGTTTGATTTTAAGAAGGTGGGAGTGGCTAATGGTAATTTATGCGTCACTAAAGAGGCTATCCAGGCTAGTTATTATTGAACACATCTCTCCCTTATTGGGCAATAACTCCTTTACGCATGGTGTGCTGCTGTTCAATAAATGCACGAGCATCACAATTCGCAGTCTCTCAACCATTTTTAATGTTTGCTGCTTTGAAGGACCTGGGCCTGAGCACTGCGTCTGTCTTACTGTCACTCAGGAGGCGTCATCATTTTCTAGTAGGCCCGTAGACGGGTTCTGTAGGGACCTAGATGTTTCTCAGTTTGGTCGCTCGCACCTTCCTACACTCGAGCGTCTCTCTCTCCTCCTCTCTCATTACGCATTGAGATCCTGGTCGGCGTTCTCGTGTGCGCACTGCCAGAGGAGCACTCACTCAGAGGTTCTCGTACACACACACACGCGCGCGCGCGCTAAGTGATGTGGATTGTCGCGGTTAAAGGAGGATTTCTGTAACGCGCCAGATTTCTTTCTTTCTTTCTTTCTTTCTTTCTTTCTTTCTTTCTTTCTTT
>JAAIIK010000111.1:260421-273779 GCA_014706435.1 Silurus glanis
TAGATAGATAGATAGATAGATAGATAGATAGATAGATAGATAGATAGATGGGCAAATAGTATCATTGTGCAACTGACAAGTGCAGATAAATATGTAAATATATGTACGGCAAATAAATATAAAAGCTCTGGCAGTGTAGAAATGTGCTGAAGTATGGGATTTATAAATATACAATATGAGATATGCACAATGTATGTACCAAAAGTCATACGCAGCGTATTTTCGGACTATGTATAACGATATGTAGACGATAAATCTAGTATATTCGGTGAATTCGATGCTAGTTGATTGACGAGAACTAATTAATTTGAGACTTATTATTCATGTAAATGAATCCCGGTGTGGCTCCTGCTTGGTTGGAGTAAAAGCTTGCACTCAGACGTTCCTTTTCTGTTAGGATATATACGATAAAGCATATATTTGCTCTCAGATTTCACATTGAATGGACCCCATTAACAGTATCAGTAAATGACCTTAAGGATAAACGATGTGCGTGGAAGTGTGTGTGTGTAGAAAGGATGTGACGGAGTGAGACGTGAACATGCTTTTTTCACTTGGACTAAAGTTAGATCAAGAGAATGCATCAGTTGTAATATAAATACACGCGTTTTGATCCTTGCTTCTAACGAATCCACTATTACGACACTAAACTAGTGATCTTCATTCAGGACACGTCCTTTAGGCGAAGTCTTCTCGGGTTATACCAGGTCAATTATTTTCAGACACCAGATTTCTTGCAATCCTTTTTTTAAGCACGTGCTTTTACGAATACTACACGTTTCGAAACCCTCTGGCACGCCTATTACAATACAACACCTGCATCACGGCCGTTTGGCCTCGAGGCTTCAATGACATCAACATGCATCAGGAAAGCACTTCACCTCTAATCGTTCTGAGACCTGCTATAACCACGTATGTGTATCTGCAGAGCGCTGGCGCAAGTGATGCGGCAGACAGGAGGAGAGGAACGTGAGGAGAGTCTGGCTGTGCACGGACAGCCATACGAGACCCTGCAGGCCAGGACAACAGGAAATAACCTGCGTAAGTATACGCGCGTTTAGAAACGTAACGCCAAGATTCTGTGTTTTCCCCGCTAGCCGTGAAGTGTAGGGAGTGTTTCACATCAAGTCATGATTGCACTTTGTTGGCGAAAAGATCTTGTAACTGTTGAAGTTCTCAGAATTTCTGTTGTTTGTTGCGTACAGGATTTCTTCGATCAGATCCCCTGAGATACCTGTGGATTACAGACCGCAGTCTCTAGTAATCAATTACAATTTTCAAGATGAGATTTATTTACGCTTTTACAATGGTGCCCTTGAATGGGTAGACTGTATATTAGGAGTCATGGGTCCTATATATTTTTGACAGTATAAGTACATTTACATAATGGATTCCAGTATGATTTTTCTTTAGGGTGGATTTAATTCAGAGTGAGGTTTAGAGATGGGTGACGCTGATGCAGTCAGGTTGCGATTGATTCAAAGTGAATTCGGCGGAGAAAACAGATGCGTTAGAATCTAATCGAAGCAGCTGATGCTTTGTTCACCACAGAAAGGCAGCTGCGCGGTCCTACAGTTTTGCAGAAGGCCACAGATCTCTGGCTTGGCCTTTGTCGTAGAAGGTAAATTATTACAGCAGGCCATTTTTGGCACATCCGTTGGGCCACAGCACCACTTACAACTACAGTGATCATTTAATGCGCTAGGGTGGTAATTGCCTTGGCTGACTAATACACATAGCAATGCTCTTTTTCTCGCACTTTCGGCACACATGCATCCAGAAGCGTGCTGTGAACGCATGCGTAAGCAGGACTCTAATCACCATGATAGCAAGCTACTCATGCTGCGCTGCTACCAGTGCACACACCTCCTGGTCTTTCCCACTAACCAAGCCTGAAGCGATCAAACTGACGATTTTGAGGTTCACAGAATACATGCATTTATTTCCATAGAAAAAAACGGTACATCTATTTTGTATTTTAAAGCTTTATTGTGCAAATGTTAATCTTTTTTTTTACAAATGCTGCATGATATGGTTTATATAAGTGTTGCCATGGCAGTTATACACTACAAGCTTATACACTACATGGCCAATAGTTTGTGGACACACATCTATTTTACCCACAGTTCTCTTTAAAAGTATATAACAGCAAGGCCAAATCCTTTGCTATTAATACATGCTGAAAGCATTTGACTTTTAGAACATGTATGGAAACATCAGGAAATGAAAACTGAAATTGTGCTCAAACAGCTTAGAACATGGCACCTTTTGTTTAATCATTGCATATTTTTTCAATGGATCAAAAAAACTGGGAGCTGTAACAGCTAAGTGTTTCTTGTTGCCCAGGTGTTGCGCTGTTAGTTTTGTTGTTTAAACAATGAATAGCTTGTGCACAGAGTGCAGTTTAGGTTTGAGCCCTGGGGTTCCCTTGTGAATACTGTTAGTGGTTAAAATGGAAAAAACCAACAGAAAGATCACAGAGCTGTCTATGGGAGAAGAACAAGCAATTCTGAAGTTGATAGAATCCACAAGTACTTAGCATAGCACATGCAGTAGAATTGTTTGGAATGTCCTGACGAAGACAAAATTATGCTAATGTACTGACAAGAAGACATCTAACTGGTTAGCTGAGGAAAACAATATCAGCTGATGAGGAACTGTGGAATATATATACCAAAACTAACAGACAGTAATATTACCAACAATCTAATTGGTTAAGCACAGTGGAGGTAGTGTCATGTCTTGCATGGTTTGCATGGCTGGAATTTACTTAAAGTCTATTTGTTCTAAAATTAGGTGGTCTGCCTGCCTCCAAATGTACCATGTTCAAAACTGTATCATATCTAGATGTAAATCTGTATAGAAACTTGGCTGTATAGCAAAACTAAAGAAATGGCCTTGGTGTTCCAGCACTTCCAACTTAGCCAGAGGGCTCTGTGTTTGTGTGTATGTATGCACTGTATATACTAGACCTATGCGCTACCTATATGCTACATGAGTTGGATAGAATGCAAAACTGACATTCTAATTTCAAATTAGATGCAGTATATAAAATCTCTGGCATGAATATTGTTCTGTACACCTGCTCATTCTTGTACTTATGCAGTCAGCTAATCATGTGGCAGCAGTAGAACGCATAAAATCATGCAGATTCTGTACATCAGAATGAGGAACAAGTGTGACTTTGGCTGTGGCATGGTTGTTGGCTCCAGATGGACTGCTCTGAGCTAAGAAACCGCTGATATCTTTGGATTTTCCTAAGGGAACAGTCTGTAGAGTTTACACAGGAAGGTGGAAAATCTAAAAACCAAACATCGTTTTGACAAGAGTTTAGAGGAGAATAGCCACAAAAACAAGCTGGCAGGAAAGCTATAATAACTCAAGTAACAATTCTTGAAAAGATGCAGATGGGCTGTGGGCTCGAGTTCTGCAGCATACAGTGGGTACAGGTGCTTTGAAACTGGGCTGAAAAAGATTAGAGAAATTATTTGGTCAAATGAATATGGATCTGTCCACAGACATGCAGATTGTGGGGACAGAATTTTATATCAGCAGCTGGAATCCAAAGACCCAACCTACCTTGTGTCAAGAGGTCAGGATGGTGGTGGTGTGAGGGTATGTGGAATGCTTTATTGGCAATGAATCAAAGAGTCTTGTTGCATCCACATTTATTTACATTCACAAGGAGGTGGCAGCTTAGTGCTTAAGGCTCAGGGTTACTCATCTGAAGGTTTGGGGGTTCAAGCCCTAATATTGCCATGCTGTCATTTTTGGGCCTTTGAGAAACACCCTTAAATACTTCAGGGACTCTGTATCATGGCTGACCCTAGGCTCTGACCCCAGCTTCCTAACATCACTAGGATATGCAAAAAAATAATATTACTGTGCTGTAAAGTACTTGTGACATGTGACAACGACTCACAATTATCTCATTTATACAACTGAGCATTTGAGGGTTAAGGGCCTTGCTCAAGGGCCCTGCATTGGAAGCTTGGTGGCACTGGGATTTGAACTCACAACCTTCTGATCAGAAGGCCAAAATCTAAACCACTAAGCTACCCCTCACTATTGTTGCTGAATCTTTTATTGACACAATTCATCCATCTCATAATGTATGTTCTACATCACATACATTACAAATATATTCAAATGTAAGTCTCAGACTGGTTTCATGAACATGACACCAAGTTCAATGTACTTTCGAGTCACCAGATCTGAATCCAGTAGGATGTCTTTGAAAAGTGAAAGAACGGGAGCTCCGCAACACAGTAGACAAATCTGCAGCGATAGTGTGATGCAATCATGTCAACATAAATGAGAATCTTAAAGAAATGTTTCCTACATTATTGCGGAATCCACGCCATGAAGAAATTATGTTCTGTGAGTATTTAATTTGATCCAAAATTTTAAATGGGCCATTTGGAGCCACATTAAACATTAATCAGATTAAAGAAGGTTACTCAAACAAATGAGGCCAAGAAAGTAGACCATTCAGGCTATTACTATAAAACAATATGAAGCTTTTAACAACAACAAAATCGAACAAACAAATAATAAAATTTTACGGATGTTTTTAAATGTTTAAAATCATATTTTTTATGAGAACAATTTATGAGTAATTTATCGATAATCATTGTTACTGATTTATTTGTACTTAATTAATTATCCATTAATACTCATTCGAATCTTTCTATATTTCTATATTTTAATTATATTATTTATTATAAGTTCAGATTTACACAATTTGGACAAAAGTTTGTGGACAATTGACCGTAATATTTGTAAGTGATTTTTTAATATCCCATTCCACATTGAGTTCCACTTGCTCCTATATTAACTACCACTCTTTAGTCGTGATGTTCCACTAGATTTTGGACCGTGTTTGTGGAGACTTGTGTTCATTTAGCCACATAAGAAAATTCAGCTACTGATGTAGGTGAGGTGAGGAGGCCTGGCGTGCAATCAGTGTTCCAATTCATCCCAAAGGTGTTCATTAGGGTTGAGGTCAGAGCTCTACAACATTCCACTCATGATCTGTAATTCCAAACCCATGTCAAGTCAAGTCAAGTCAAGTCAAGTTTATTTCTATAGCGCTTTTCACAACAGACATTGTCTCAAAGCAGCTTTGCAGTAAACCGTACCTTGATGGAGCTGCCTTTGCACACAGGGGTTTGAGTCTCATAGTTTGTGTGCTTGTGGAGATTTATACTCATTTAGCCTTGAGGGTGTCAGTAAAGTCAGGTACTGATGTAGGTGAGGTGATCAGGCCACCATCATTCATTTATTCATCCCAGGTGTTTAATAGAGTTACGTTTAGAGCTCTGTAGAAGGTAACTCAAGATCTTCTACTTCTACCCATGTAAAGTATATTTTCATGGAGATGGTTTTGTGCACAGGGGCATTGTCATGCTGGAACAGGTTTAGGTCTCTCAGTTCAAGTGAATTGAAAATGTAAACTGCATCTAAAGACATCATATACATCTGTGTGACTACAACTTTGTGGTAACAGTTTGGAAAATAATCAAATATAGCTGTAAAAGACCAGTGCCGCTTCGCTTTTGTCCATATACTGTACAACATTAACACTCCAACATCATCTTTATAATCCAGTGCTAAAATAATCTTCCAAACACACACAGAGCACAGGTGTGTTGGGCCAGAAATTCCTAATCTGTGCTTTAAAACATATTATTCAGTAACCACAGTGGATGTGTCAGTGGGGGTGTAGCTTAGAGAAGCAGTGACTGCAAACGACACTGTAATTAATTCTCCTGAGAGCTTGCGTGTGCCATGCTCTGTCCCTCCAGCAGCAGTCGGCTCATCTCTGACGGAAAGTAAGAACTCATTACAGTGGAATAAACCTACATTCAGCTCCACCATCTACTTTATTGAAACACCTGAGAGCGCTTCAGGTTTAAGAAGCATTTGAGGTACCAAAATAAGAGTTGTCCTATTTTGATTGTTGGGAAAAACAACCACTGCTCCTTTGCTTACTTCAGGATAGTGAAAGTAAAATGCACATTTTAAAAAGCCTGCAAAGCATACAAGCTTGACAGCATTTCAAAACTTGGTTTTATAGACATATCCTCAGTGGCCTACTTTCTTGGCCTGTTTTCTGTTTACTAAATGTTTCATTAAAAACATATCAGAAATAAACAGTCAAAATTGATTTAGATTTGAAAATGTAAGCACGGTGGCGCTTGACATTTTGGGAACCCTTTCAGAATTTATAATATATCTAAATAAATGTGACCTAAAACTTAATCAGATTTTCACAAGTGCTAAAAGTAGGCAAAGAGAAACCGATTAAACAAATGAGGCAAAATATGATAGTCATCTATTTGGGTTTTTTTTCTACTGGATATATATATTTTTTTTTATAATTTTGAGAGAAGTTCATAACAAACCCTTGCAATACAACTCAAGCGGCATTTCTGTTTAAGGTCAGAGCAAATGAGACACTTTTAAATTGTTATGAAAGTTGTAGCACCTTAAGATAAACAGATGGAAGCATGGATATGGGATATAAAATGGATTTCAGATACATAGACAAACATGTATGGAATCACTTTGATAATTTTTTATTTATTTATTTTTTTTTCCCAGAAAATATATTATTTTCGCAAAACAGATTCTTTACGCAATATACTTCCTGTCAATGTGCAGTACACTGTATTTCCATAGCAGTAAAGTCACAGAGACATATAGAGTTTTGGGACATGAAAAGTTTGTTGTTTATGTAAAGTTGACGTTGGTTTTTTGGGAATTGTTGAGTTTTGGGGCACAGAGAGCTTTGGAGTATGTAGCGATTTGGGCACTGTTTCACTTTGGGACATGTAGAGCTTTGCGATAGATAAAAATTAAAGAGAAAGATTAACCTGTACTAGGAAAGGTGAAAAGGGTGCTTATAATGAAGCATGCCATCTCCTCCGTGAAACATAACACTATGGGCATGTAGGTCTGCCCGTGGAACTGGTTCACTTATTTTTACTTAGGATGTGACAGCTGGCAGCAGCAGCAGCTGAATGAATTCCGAAGAGTATAGAAGCACCTCAACAGGCTCAGATCTAACCAACAGCAGCAGACAGCATTTCATCTTGCAGCAGGAAAATGGCCCAAAAGATACTATCAAGTTTCTCAGGGCTCTAGTATGAAAGCCCAGAAAAACGGAGTTATTTTATTTTTCTATGTTTTAACTTATTTTTCTCATGCCTCCAAAAAAAAAAAAAAAAAGCATTATAAATGCATTAGTGGAGACATAAAACAAGTGGTTCAAAGGAAATGAACTGGTACAGTTATGGTCTTGGATCCCTAATGATGCATGTTTGGTCCGGAGACCGTAAAACTGTATGGTGTTTGAATGTATTTTTCAGCACAAGCATCCCATTCGGGATCAATAAACAACGTCTATTAATCTATCTATCTAGCGTAATGTATGCCATTTTCAAATTAGCATCTGTCGCATGTAAAGGCGTCTCTGTGACTATCTCAGTTTCAAACTCCAATTTTTATTTGTCATATACACATTCATAGAGTATGACATGCAGTGAAATGCGTCTTTCAACTGTCCAACATGTAAACATGTAAATAGAAATAGAATATAAAATAATTTAAATAAATAAAAATTGAAGCATATATTAGGGCTGTCAAGCGATTAAAATATTTGTCATTAGTTAACTCATGATTAATCGCTAATTAATTGCACATTTTTATCTGTTCTAAATGTACCTCACGGTTTTTATACTCTAATCAACATGGCCATTGACGAATATGGATGCTTTATGCAAATGTATGTTTATTATTAGTGAAACCAAACTTAATATAGAGCATGAAGACAAAATATTCTTGTTTTGTAAACTCAGATAATATGTTCCCCAAACACAAAAATATCCATATAAAAATCATTCCTAATTATATTATATGTACATATTATTGTCTCTAATTCTGAATTAGACAGAAGGGATGGATGTGTATATATGCATATATATGACAGATATTGCGAGAAGTCCAGATTTAAAGTGTCCCAGTGTGATTGTCACTAAAGTGTCCATGTGCCAGTCCAGTGTTAAAGTGATAGTTGTGCAATGTTTGCAAAATAATTGTGCAACAAAGGAAAAGTAAGACAGAGAGAAGTCCAGGTACGAGGTGCTAGGCGTTTCCTGGTTTAGACTCTGAAAGGGCTACGGGAAGAAGCTCCTCCTCTTGAACAGTTGGTCCATTTCACTGTCATTCAGTCTGAGGGATCTTGATGTCCCCAGTGCTAGAACAGATAGTTAGAAGTACTTTATCGATCCCAAAGTGGAAATTTGGGAGGGACAGTCACCGGATCTCAGGTCCAGACTCACAACCTTGGAGGTATAAGGCCATAAGTCTATCACTGCACCAGTGACTTGGTGTATGCTCAGAAATGCTTTTCACCATATAAAGACATGACCTTAAGAAAACGAATTTTGTGAACATGAGATTCCCCCTAAAAAAGAATTAGATTCAAGACCTTTCTGGACTTCCGTAATCTATTGATTCACACACATCTAGAGTCGCACACATACAGTAAGGCAGTATTTGATTACAGTTTTTAATAAGTGAATGAAGTTATACATAATTTTAATTACAGTTTTCGCCAGTAGCATTGTTTTGAATGAAAATGTAAAATCTAATTAGAAACAATTATACTTAATATTATATAGCTATTTATTAAACTTAATAACGAGACACTTTTTCGAGAAACTCAAAAAAATCCATCTTTACTGTATCATTAAGCAATATGACATGAGCAATAGTGCTCTTATAGTGAATATCATCACTTTTCCGAAACTGCTGTGCTGATAATCAGGACAACAGCAGTACCATAAACAAGAAATGAATATTGACTGATATTTCAGACACAAAATGTGCAAATATTTTGTTTATTTTTGCTCCGTCGAGGAAAATAGTCTGCAATGAAGCCTCATCTTGATAAGGTTTTACGTGCTGCTGATAGTAGATTCAATGCAACTTGTGGTCCTGAGCCATTGCAGCAGACTGTTGACATTAAGTACAGTCCAAATCCATCCTCCAAAGCTCTTGTGTTGCTCCATATTCTCAGCACTCTTGGAACGCCCCTCATCCAGTAAGATTAGCGAACCAGAAATAATGGTATAACTCTAGTTAGACAGCTTCCATCTCATAAAATAAAGTGTTTACGTGATTAATCCTTGTTTGGTTAACAGATGTTTAGAACATCTGCTTGGCTGATACGTGGAGGAGTACCGAATTTTGCTGATTACAGAGATGGTTTAATGATCTGACTCACTCACACTGAACACCACATATTCTTGAGTCATAAAGATCCTACAACCCATGCTCTAGTGCTTATAGGTGTTTTTTCATAAACGTCAGGCTCTTTTATCAACGCCTAATATGTCTGGGAATGCTAAGGTTACTGCAGTACAGTCTCTTGTCTTGTCCTCAAATTACTGCTCTAAATTCATTAACATTTATAAGCAGAGAAGGAGAGTCTTGGCAGATCAATCATTAATTAAATTTTTTTTTAAACAGAGACATTTCCCTTTCTTTCCTACCTCCCTCTTATAGAATAATTAGCAGTTCATTTCCTGCCAGCAGCCCTGTTGATGGGTGGGTGGCTGTGCACTGTTGCAGCTCAGGTGGACGGCTGTAGTGACTGGCAGTCAATGTGCAGGACTCAGTTTCACAAATACCACAGACGTAGGATAGATATATATAAAAAAACAAAAAAACGAGCACACACGAAATCACGAACATATAAATAAGCATTAATTAGCATTATGGCATAAATAGCATGCGGCTTTGGAAAGAGGAGCGCAGATTGTGGATCTTTCGCACTTCTAAAGCCGACATTCACAGATGAGAGCTGAAAAAAGGGATGCATGTGGCGCAGTGTGTGATGTGGCTCTGTGGAGAGCTTTGAGCATGCAGAGTAGGGCAGGCGGACTTAACTGGGTCTTTATCAGAGAGTCCCATCAGTCAAGCACTTCTACTGATCACTCTGCGAATGATTAGCCCTGATTGTGGGCATACAGTTCCAGATTTGGTGTAGAGTTGGTAATCTATCTATACACACACGCGCGCGCGCACACACACACAGATGGCCTCCGAGTTACGATGGTTCGAATTATGATTTTTCGATCTTACGATGACAATAGCGATACAACAAAATTGGAACAAAAATCAAAGACAAATGTAGCAGCGCATGTTCCGCCCTTCGCTCGCGAACTGACGCTCGTCCATGCCCTCGCTGCCACATACTGTATATACTGTATAGTTTACAGAGTAAGGCACTATAAATAGCTATGTTTTGCTTAATTATATACTGTAATTTGTTAAATTATTAACAAATAACAGTGTACTACCCCAATTCTGATCACCATTCTTTAAGACTCCTGGGTAGGGTAGGCCATGTAAAATAAACCACGATGGGGTTTTGTTTCCTGCACTCCTCACAGCAGCCAGCAGGCAAAAGCTATGGATTCTTGGTGAAGTGAAAACTGGATAAATTAATAAAGGAACCCGTATTTCTTGCTTAATTTTTAAAGCATTGTTTGTTAAGCAAACAGCAGAAGTCAAATATATTTAATTTATATAAATAGGGAGGGAAAATGACAATAGCCCCATTTTCCAGTATAAATTACTTTCCTTTGTAAAGTAGTGTGGACTAGTGGAATAGTGTGATAGGGTTTCAGAAGGCAGATTACAGTATCGTCTTTCTGTTCGAGCAGATCAGAGGTGTTTCCACACATGGTGGATAAATTTAATTAGACTTGCTCCTGTCAGATTTCCCGAGAAATCAGATACTGCAGGAGAAGAGTGTCTATATGTTTATTCACAATTATGCTTTTTTTTTTTTTTTTCTTTTTTTTGGTTATGATTTTAAGTAGACTACGCAAAATCTTTCTCAGAGCATTTTATAGTTTTTGAGAATTGTGTAAGTCGCTACAAGCGTCGCATACAGCATCTGTGAACTGCTATATTCAGGTCTCTCTCTATAGATGTTCTCTGGCACCACTCAAGGACATTTAGAGACTTGAGGCCACTTCAGTGCTGTCTTGGCTGTATGCTTCAGGCCGTTATGTTGAAAGGTGAGCCTTCAGCTCAGTCTGAAGTTGTGCATACTCTGGAGAAGATTTTCTTCAAAAATCTCTCTGTGTTTAACTGCATTCATTCTTGTTTTAGTTCTGTCTAGTCTCCTTATCCCTGGAACTGAGAAACAACCCAACAATATGATGCTACCATTCACATCTTTTACTACAGAAATGGTACTAGTCAACTGATGAGCAGCTTCTGGGTTTATAAGAAATAGTTTGATCGTGTTTAGCACTCAATCAGTGGTTCCAGCAAGTCCAGAGTATTCTTGACATGGACAATTTTACCAAAAAATTCAACTATACCTCTGTGAAGAAGATTTAGAGCTTTGGTAGAGTGTTTATGGTCATGTCTCTTAAATATGTAACTTCTTTTATTTCACTATGATCATGCCCTCTGTGCTCCTGGGAGTCAAGTCAAGTTTATTTCTATAGCGTTTTTCACAACAGACATTGTCTCAAAGCAGCTTTACAGAAATAAGGAGTTAAGGTGAGCGATGTGTATTAATCCCTGATGAGCAGCCATGGAGATTCCTCTGTGCTCCTAGAAGCCTTCAAAGCTTTAGAAATGTCTTTCTACTCTTTCCAAGATATAAGTTTAAATACAATTTGATCACAAATGTTTACAGGAAGTACTATGAACCTCATGGGTTAGTTTTTGGTGTTAATGAATTTTGAGAATGTACACACACGGATGTGTGTCTTTCTAAATAATGTCCAATCGACCAATATTTCCAAACATGCAACTGCTCAATTTAGAAATTGTAAAAATAGAGAACTAAAGTTTCAATAAAAGCTGTGAAACTACTAAAAATATTTGCTGTTTTCATATGTGCATAGTGACAAATCAGATTCTTTCTCTTTCTATTTACATTAGACCGGTCCAGTGCAAATAGTTGAAGCTCTGCTCTCAACATGGCAACATAAAAAAGCTGCTATTATGGTGTCAGTACTGCAGAAACATGTAAACGTTTCTCAATACCTGCATACCACGAACAGCCTGTCAGGAGACATCAAAGTTGGTAATAATAACAGCTTTGTCTTTAAAACCAAAGGAACCCACTTAAGCACTCAACATCCTTTTAAAAAAATGACGATTCCTCTTCTTCCTCTTCTCCTTAATGCGATTGTGTTCACTTGCACAGTTTCAGAACGATTCATTGAATCGGATTTTATTTTTGTATCTTGCAAAATATAGCCAGTCAAACCTAGTTTTATGCTGCTCACTGGTGGATTGGATAATATTGAGTTAACTATGGAGTAGATAATGCGCCTTTATTAAGGAAATTTGAAATAACACGTTATATTGCAGTAAAAACTACAGGATAAACTACAACCTGATCACAGTAAATTTCTAGAAATTATAAATAAGATTTGCATTGCATTGTATTAACACCAGGCGATCTTAAAGGCAAATCTAGTGACCATGCCAATGTGAAGCATGTGGGGTAATTTGCTAATTTAACTTTAAATAAAATTTTACTTGCTTAAATTACCTTTTATTTATATATATTTTATGTTTCAAAGATCATTATTTCATGCACTCCTCACAGCAGCCAGCAGCATCAGAATCAGGCAAAAGCTATGGATTCTTGGTGAAGTAAAAACTGGATAAATTATTAAAGGAACCTGTTTTTCTTGCTTATTTTTTAAGATTATTTTGTTTCGCAAAAACAAGAAGTCCAAAATAATTAATTTATTTCAATAAAGAGAAACATGACAATAGCCTAATTTTCCAGTATAAATTCCTAGTCCTGGTTACTTTGTAAGGTCTTGTGGAATAGTGTGATAGGGTTTAGTAAGCAGGTGACAGTATTGTATTTCTGTTCGAGCAAAACAGAAATGAAAGCAGTGTTAAAGATGCTGTGGCGAATCAAAGGTGTTTCCACACATGGTGGATTGCATAATATTGAGTTAACTATGGAGTAGATAATGTGCCTTTATTAAGGAAATTTGAAATATATGTTATATCACAGTAAACACAACAGGATAAATTACAACCTGATTACAGTAAATTTCTAAAAATAATAAATAAGATTTGCATTGTGTTATATTAACACCAGGCGATCTTAAAGGCAAATCTGTTAACATGCCAATGCGAAGCATGTGGGGTCCATTTTCCAATGAAAATGCTTCTATTTTGCATTTTTTTGCTAATTTAATACAACTTTTATTTTTTATTACAAATTCTATTCTTGACAATAACCTGAGTAAAAAATACAATCTTTGGAATATATATATATATATATATATATATAT
>JAAIIK010000111.1:277454-319305 GCA_014706435.1 Silurus glanis
TCTCTCTCTCTCTCTCTCTCTCTCTCTCTCTCTCTCTCTCTCTCTCTCTCTCTCTCTAATCCTATTTGTGAAGTAGCTGCTTGTTAAAGTAACACAGCATGTTTCCAGAGTTGGACATTGAAAAAAGGCAATTCAGAGCTTTGCAGTGGCACATCTAGGGTGTTGTTTGGTGTAGGTGGGTCTGCAACAATTGAATTTCCTACTCACCTCTAGAGCTTTCGCTCTCTTACAGAAGCTTCCCAGAAGCTTTGCAGGCTATTTTTTTCATACCTATATAACTCTAAAACTTGCCGAATGCGACAGAATCCCCTCCTTAATAATTTGGCTTAACAGGTTTCTCAGGTAATTACTCCCGTCTGCTCGCATCTGGTGGAATTTTGCTAGATATATTTTGTTATATTTAAAAAAGATTTTGTTTTTCTTACATTTTTTTGAAAATGATTGTTAAAATGGGCAGTTGGGATTACTGGGCTTGATAAACATACACTGTGTGCACAATTATTAGGCAAGTGATTATTTTTACCCTATCATCATTCTATCCATAATTTTTCAAGTCCAAGCTGAATAAACTTGAATGCTTAATGGATTTAATGCATATCAGGTGATGTGTATTTGTGTAATGATGGAGGGTGTGGCCTAAGGAGATCGACACCCTATATCAAGGTGTGCATAATTATTAGGCAGATTCTTCTCCTCAGGAAAAATGGGCCAAAAAAGAGATTTAACTGACTCTGAAAAGTCAAAAATTTTAAAAAGTCTTTCACGGGGATGCAACACTCTTGACATATCTAAGATATTGGGGCGTGATCACAGAACCATCAAACGTTTTGTAGCAAATAGTCAAAAGGCGCGCAGGAAACGAACGAGAAGAAAAGACTCAAATTAACTGCCAAAGATTTGAAAAGAATGAAACATGAAGCTACCAGGAACCCATTATCCTCCAGTGCTGCCATATTCCACAACTGCAACCTACCTGGAGTGTCAAGAAGTATGAGGTGTTCAGTTCTCAGAGACATGCCCAAGGTAAGAAAGGCTGAACCCCGACCACCTCTGAACAAGACACATAAGTTGAAACGTCAAGAATGGGCCAAGAAATATCTGAAGACAGATTTTTCAAAGGTTTTGTGGACTGATGAGATGAGAGTGACTCTTAACGGACCAGAGGGATGGGCCCGTGGTTGGATCAGTAACGGACACAGAGCTCCACTTCGACTCTGACACTTCGATGCCAGCAAGGTGGAGGTGGGGTACTGGTATGGGCAGATATTATTAAAGATGAGCTAGTTGATCCTTTTCAGGTTGAAAATGGACTCAAAATCAACTCTCAGACCTACTGCCAATTTTGTGTAGATGTAGATATTCTCTTAAGAAAGCCAAAACTTCACTTTTACTACTTAAATGTTCAGGTTTAAGGGTTTGTTAACATTTTGGATTGACCAAGAGCACTGTAGTTGTACAATGACAAAATTTATCCTCAAAAATGCAACTTGCCTAATAATTGTGCACACAGTGTATATCCAGTCATTTTTTTGCTTGTATTTGTTGGGCACTCTTGTTTTATAAGAGCTTCTGTGTAAGTCCCTGCTTCCCTGTAGCTGTCACCTTGTTAAGTGAGGCTGGAAGTTAAACCAAACCTTGCCATGTAAGAACGATGAGTAAAGGTGTATTTAGTGGACACCAACAGACTTGAACACATTTATTAAGGATTTGAAGGTTTAATCAACCAAGTGCAACATATTAAATTAACTGTTTAGTCGATGTGTAATTATAACAAACTAGAGACTATCCTAGTGTGTGTGTAATAAAGCAAAAAACAGTGAGTGTTTTTCAACTCTTTCCTTTTCTGTATTCTTTTGGCCTGTATGAGAATAACAAAACCAAAAACACAAAACAAATGAAGAAACACCACAGCAAAAAAAAAACACAACAGAAAGTTAACATTTATTATTTATTATTTATTATTTTCCTTTTATTAGTCCGAGTGTTTTATAAAATCTTGTGTGGAGCACCTACCTCTGGACTATTGTTTGTGGTTCCAAGATCTCTGCATATTATCTAGTTGTACAGACAGAGATGACTCAAGTCTGCTATTGCTCAGTAGGTTTAATAATGGTAATACGTTTATTAATGCTATCCCTGAGAAGTCCTGAACTATGATTGTTTGTCCCACGCATTTTTTGCAACCAATAAGATGTCTTTTTTATGACAGTAGGTATAATTTGAATGTTGTTTTTTTTTTTTTTTTTTATATATATATTTGAATGGATAAAAATTGTCTGTAACTCTCTCTGTGGAAGCTGTGCCATGGTTGACCCTGCAAGATATGCAAAGAATTATGCTAAGAAAGAATTTCAATTTGGTGTGCGATATAAATCAGAAATCAGTGTAGAAAGCACTCATAAAGCACACATAAAGTGTGGCATTTGAAGGGCTTGTAAAGAACTTGGTGTGGAGACAAAGGCATCCCATAGCAACCAGTGTTTCGTTTGGTGATGAAAGCACCTATTGGTGGCCACTTATTTTGCTTGAGAGTGAATCCTTGACATTGCATTATCTGTCCTTCTAGAAACAGTTCCCAAAGTGTCATTGCAACATGCCCAGTAAAGAGTGCCAAGGGCTGTTGTGAGTGTAACAGACCAACTGGCCGATGATAAAACATCCTATTGCTTGAGTGAGCAGTGCTGAGCGAACTTTAGAAAGGTGTTTTCTGCTCTAGTGAGAGCGTTCCGCTTCCTCTCCTGCTCTGTGCACATGCTCTGTACTCCAACATCAGGTGTTGCACCCGTAATGAAAAGTCTGAGAACTCCATTCATCTGAGGGAACCGTTTGGTGTCCTGATAATTTATGTAATTTATTATGATTCAATTTAAAACACCATAATTACTTATTAATATTTTGTCTTTATGCTCTATATTGTTTGGTTTCACTAATAATAAACATACATTTGCATAAAGCATTAATATTTGTCCGTGCCTATGTTAATTAGAGTAATTAAAATGTGAAAAGTATTAATTTAAGATAACATTTAGAACAGATAAAAATGCTGCCTCTGAGGGCAGTGTAGCTACATGATTGAATCCCATAGACAAAGCCTCTACTATACTCATTCATTACTTTCTGTTCTGAGATCAACAGGGAGAACAACCTGCCTCTTTGTGAAGTGGCTCCCAGGAGGTTGATTGCACAATGGAAAGGCAGCCTCTAGGCGTTTTGTTAGAAAAGGTCCCAGTAGTTTTGGAGAACTTAAAACAAGTGTTCCGAACCAGATGTAGGTAGTGCAGGTGTGAGTATGTCTTTGAGGGAGAACTGAGAACATTGGGAGCCTCTGACATAAATAATGTATACTTGGAGATAAGGGAATCCCAGAACTAGTTGCATTTCTAGAATGTGGGCCACATTAAATGTTTTTTTTTTAGCAGTCTATGATTGATGAAGTTTGGGTGCAATATTGGTTGTCTTTTAAATGCAGAGACCATAATAAGATGGGGAAAGACTTCCTTTAGCAACCCCAGTCATTTTACTATAGTCTCACTAATAGAACTGTGAGTCACTTCATGCCAGACATACGAGGGGCAAAGCCCGGGGCCATCAAAGATCCCCCTCTCTGGGATGGCCCTTTGGCATCAACTGGTAAAGGCCAAAGGCCTGCCCCACACTTTAAGCACCTGTTTTCTTATCTACCTCCCTCCTATGATGAGAAAACCCAATGGCATCTAATTGCTTGTGCAGACAGTTGTCAGTCCTAAATGACAGTGGTGGACAAAGTACACAACCATGTACTTAATTAAGGTAGAGATACACAAATCAAAATATCACTCCAGTAAGAGTAAAAGTGTTCCCTTTAAGCTTTCACTTCAGTAAAAGTATATAAGTATCCAATGTACTATGATTTATTATGGCTAAAATGTTCCTATTATCATTTTTGTCCCAAGACTCTATGCTTAATCAACTCTGTTTATGCAATCTATTAGAATAATATTAATGAGTCAAACACTGATTGATATCTTAAAATTATTATGAGCCCCAAACCTTCTTTTCAACTACCGGTACTTAAAAATAATAGGGCAAATAAGGCCACGGGTGTTGTGGCAAGTTAGCGTCAGGAGTTCCTTCCATCATTTATTTCTCTCAAAATGTTCTGCTTGCTGTTGAACTGATGCTGAACTGTATGTTGACGCTAAGTAGATACCAACAAGAGGCAATCAAAACAAGTTGAAAACAGTGCGCTCTACCCTGATTGTGGCTTGCTGCATTCTTGACATTCTTCATTTACATTCTTATTCACTCAGAAATTAAAAGGAACGACTGATTTCGCAAAATGTAGTTGAGTAAAAAAAGTAAGATATTTGACTTTGAAATGTAGTGAAGTTGAAATAAAAGTCTCCCCAAATGCATGTGCAAAAAAGCTACTCAACTACAGTAGCGGATTACATTTACTTTTTTACTGCACACCACTGCTAAATGACCGGTAATAAAGTGTTTCCTGGACTCGAAGAGGGTCACGTGAAGCCAGCTCGTCTTTCAAATATTTAGAGAGACATTGCAAATATGCTGCTAAGGGAACTTGGACATCCCAGCCAGAGCATTTGTTCGATCAAAGTAAGGGAGGATATTCATTACAAGAGATATCATGCAGCCCTCAATGGGTTAATGTTTTCTCCTTAATCCTTTTCTTACTTTTACCTAATATTTTCTATGCAATACTTTATATTCTAGAATGTGTTCCCTTACTTTTCTATCTTTCTTTCAGAAATCATGGCACTGCTCTGTTAGATGGCACAGATGTCTATGCCCCCACACAGAGTATAGTATTTTCAGGTTTTATAAAAAGATGTTGTCAGTTGTTGAGAGTTTGGGCATATTACCCCACACAAGGGCGTCACATAGCAACTGGTGCCAGGTTTGTGATAAAAGCCCATGTAGGTGGCCAAAAGGGCACTTATGGCATTACAAATGAAAGGGTATACCAAAAGATTGAAGCTTATTATAACAGCAGAGGAACTAAATCTGGAATAAGTTGTTCAACAATTACTAAACTGACAATGTGTAAAAATAATTATTTGTAAATAATATATATTATATGTATGTATGTATGTATGTATGTATGTATGTATGTATAAAATATGTATATATTTTAAAAGTTTATTTATCAATTTACAAAAATGCAATGTGAGCATTCTCAAAGTTTAAAATTGTAAGAAATCTAAATCAAATCAATATTCGGTGCAACAACCCTTTGGCTTCAAATTGCACAAGCCATGGGTTTTGTAGTATACGAATCAGGTGTATGATTAACCAGTAATACCTATCAGGTGCTAACGATTATCAGTTTTACACAGTCATTAATTGAAACAGAAATATCTGTGTAGGAGCTTAACCCTGGGTGACGAACAGCTAAACTCTGCTACTAAGGTCAAGTCGTGGAAGACAGTTTAATGTCACGGGTCATACACCATAAAAAGTTTATGCAACAGATTAAAGACACATCATGCTTTTTTCACTTCGGTATGTGTCATTAGCAAAAATGAGGCAGAAACCACTGTGACCCAGGTAAAATTGTCTACTGTCTTAGAAGTCTGGCCAGAAGTGGGCTTCATGGAAAAATTGGGGCCAAAAACTATACCTCTGACTTAGAAACAAGGCTTAGCAACTTAAGTATGCACTAAAACATAGGAACTGGGTTGCAGAAAAATGGCAGCAAGTGCTCTGGCCCGATAAGTCAAAATCTGAAATATTCGGCTGTAGTATGAGGCAAGTTGTTTGCCAAAGGGCTGGAGAGCGGTACAATAATGAGTGCTCACAGGCAACAGTGAAGCATGGTGGAGGTTGCTTGCAAGTTTGAGGCTGCAGTTGTGCAAATGAAGTTGGACATTTGGTCAGAAATCATGGACTCCTCAATGAAGAGATATAGGTAGATACTTATCCATCATGCCAGTACCACCAGGCAGGCGTCTAATTGGCCCAACATTTATTCTGTCACAGGACCACGACCCCAAACATACATCTATTGTCATTCAGAACTATCTTCAGCGTGTTGGCCTCCACAGAATTCTGATCTTAACATCATTAATTCTGTCTGGGATTACATGAAGAAAGAGAGGGATGTAAAGCAGCCTACATCGACAGAAGATATGTGCTTAGTTCAGATGGAACCAGCCATTAATTAATAAAGACCACGAGAAGACCAGAGAAACTTCTGTGTCTCTGAGAAAGTGTAGAGAAACAGAAACACATACACCAGACTGAACTTGTCCAAAGTTCAGAATATGCTGTCTGGAAATGCTACAGGTTAGTCTAGCTTGAAAATGTAGTAAGTGAATGTGCAGAATCTGTCTCAAACAAGTTGAGAGCAGACGAATTCAAGGTCAGGCGCAGGTCTAAAAGAGAGAGAATCGAAAAGTTTAAGATTTACTTTTTTGGACTTCACACTCCTGTAATGAAATGCTAAAACAGAAATTAATAGACAAGTTGAGCTAATTAGGACATAATTTCCCAGTGGTCAAATGAGATATAACTTTGGAGTTAATTGCTTGAAATGATCTGTTGTGTCTGATTAAATGTTTGAGGGCTCATAGGAAATGCCTCTTTAGTAGCTCAACTACTTTTATTAACGTCAACGGTAGCCTAATTTCTCTACATTTTTATTCTGACAGGCAGCTTTATGCGCCTGGATGTTTTGAGAATATATGATGGCTTTAATGTTGTCTTGAATTGTTCATTTGTATTATTGGTTGTGTTTTTATATTTAACTCCTTAGCATTAATGAAATGGTGGATGTGTTGGATTTGGACAATAGTATATGTGTTATTTGGCAGCATTGGTTTTTCTGGCATCACAAAGGCATCAAGTGCCGCAGAAAGTATAGTGCCCTTTCATCACTAAATCGAGCAGGATTTAGCCACATTTCTTACAATATAAAACTCCATACAGTCTTTGATTTAGCTCATGGTTATCAGACTCAGGACAGGAAGACCACACAAACATACAGAGATTTGATGTTATTTATTTATTTATTTATTTATTTTTTCTTGTTTTAGTGTATGGAGGTCTTGAGAATTAGCACATTTGTGATTAGCTGATCTCTGTGGCCTTCTATAACTGTTTAGGTTGCTAGGTGAAGAGTTAACATCAGCAATGGGCATATTCTAAGCATCATCATCAGTCTAAGCAACACTGTAGAAATAGCCATTTTTATATAACATAAAAGCTCTAGATGCACTTACCTCTTTCGAGTTTTACTTAAAATATATAAATAATAATATATAATATATTTGGTGTCCTGATTTAGGTACTGTATCAGCTTGACGATTTATGTACTTTAAAACACCATAATTACTTTAATACATTTACAAGAATAATTAGTTTTCATGCTCTATATTGAGTTTGGTTTCACTAATAATAAACATATTTGTCCTTGCCCATTTGATTTGAGTATTAAAAACGTGAAAATTATTAATTTATGTACATTTAGAACAGATAAAAACGTGCGATTGATCTCGAGTTAACTCATGACAATCATGCTATTAATCACGATTAATATTTTAATTGATTGACAGCCATAATATTAATATGATGTGAGGTCCAGTTACCAGTGTCGCTACTTTTAACTTAAGAACATGTCAGATCCCAAACTTTTTTACTTTATCTTTAAAAATTTACAAATTAAAAAAACTACAAATTAAAGTCAGTACTTCAACTTTTACCAGTCTTTTAAAATAAGAGTATCTGTACTTCTACTTAAGTGAAGGATGTAGGTATGTTTGCCAACTCTGCATAGCTTTGGTTCCCTTTCAGGAACTCGATCTGCGTCGGAACGCTTTGGGAACGCGACTGCATTGTCCATGCTCTGAGTAATGAGTCTAATCTGTCAAAATTGAAGACAGGCTGTCACCGGCGGGGTGACGTCACCACCAGGGAGTATAAAGCGCACCTGGAGAGAAGACTGCTTCAGCTTCTGTTTGTTCATGAAGAGCTTTAAATGTAATGTTTGTCTGTCTGTTTGTCAAAAAATGAAGGCATCTAAGAAAGCCAAGCACACGTTTCGGCCGTGTGTCTTCCCTGTTTCGTTTCGGGAAGGGATACACACAGCGTGTGTGTGGCTTTGTTTGGGATATCGGGTCCTTCCATTCTGCCTTGCCCTGTCACCCCGCACCTTTACGAAGTGTGTCGATGCGGCTCTGGCATCGAGATGTCTCGCTCACATGAAGGAGCTGGGGTTTCGGCTGAATACCAGGAAGAGTGTGCTTTCTCCATCCCAGAGAACCACCTATCTCTGTGTCATTTGGGATTCGGCGACTTGGGATTTGCGTGCAGCTTTCCCCTGCCCACATAACGTCCATCCTCATGCCAGAGAAGGTCAGAGAAGGGCAGTCACTCACTGTCAAACAGTTCCAGAGGCTGCTCGGGCTCATGGCAGCAGCGTCCATTGTCTTTCCACTTGGCTTCCTGTACATGAGACCCCTTCAGTGGTGGCTCAGAGCCCGTTCCCAAAGCGTTCTGACGCAGCGTCTCGTTCCCTTCGGGGAATTAGGGTTACCTACGTAACCTAGAGACGTTTTCTTTTTATTGGTTTATTTATGATTTATGGAATAAAGGTCATTTTTCACAGTTTTTTTACATATAAAAACAACTAAAGAAGGAAGCTGCTCTCTACAATATAAGTGATAAGAACTATTTTGTCTCACAGACTCTACATAACATTTACAGTATAGACTGTGGAGTTGAGTCGGTTTTTACATGTTTGATATTGTGCTAGGCTAAGGCAAGGGTGTGGATGAGAATTTTAAAATATCAAATAGTCAAGAACCATCAGGACATGCAATCATAGGCGGATAAACAATTTAACCACCATTATCCCTAAAATGCAATGTTTTTTTTAAAGGGAATAAAACAAGAAAAGAAGACAAGTTGGTTGTAGCAGCTAAGGACACAAAGGTTGTCTGAAGCAATTGAGACCAAACCAGTCCTAAGTGAGATGAAATCCTAGATACAGACACCCATCAAGAGCTCATGAAATATGCAAAGCAGTATTTTGGGATCTTGAAACCAATGCAGTTTGACTATTAGAAGGGCAGTGCTGTTCTCATAAAAAGCACCAGCCTGAACATAAAATAACAGCTGAATCCCGGTTTGTATTTTTTTTTTTTTAGAAATCAGAATAAAAAGCCCAAAATCTTTCTCCTTTTTTCAATGATTGCTTGATTCCTGTGTTTTATGGATATGCTCAAAGTCCTGTCGACCTATAGGATAATTCCTTGTTTGTTCACATAAGAACAAACTCACATGGTTGCATTTGTCAAATCAAGTAGTTTTATTGTCATTTCAACCACATGTACAGCTGAACACAATGCACAATAGGACTGTGGTGCTACATTCAACAACATAGAACTACATGAGGCTACAAGAATTTAGAGACCTTTAGAGGACAATAGGCACAGAAATGGACAGTGTAGTGCAACAGGTTGTGCAAGAAAGATTTTAATGCTGTAGAATGCAAATATTATACTCTGACTATTTACTATGATAAACAGTAGAAAGTAGAGGTTGTCAGTACTGGATTTGTGTAGTGTTTTTGCAGCAGTTTACGAAAAAAAAAATATTTGCGAATATTGGAGGGAGTAGAATGGTGTAAAATTGAATATGAATGTGTGTCTCTGTGTGTGGCTCTGTGTATTAAGAATTTTGATGGTTTAGGGGAAAATGCTTGCAGTCTTGCTGTTAAAGGCTGAAATCTTGCTTACCTTTTGCCACATGGCAAGAGTAAATGAGTGAGTGAGTGTGTGGTCATCTACAAAGCTAGTGGCATAGTGTGCAAAGTGTGGTATAAATGTGTGTAATGGTGAAAAGTAAGACCCCATTGATCTTCTCTGCTGTCCTCATTATCTGTTGAAGCGTCTTGAGATCTGGGACAGTACAATTTCCAAACCAGGTAGTGATGTAAGAATTCAGGATGCTCTCTATAGTAGGGATGGTAAGAGTCACTGGTTGTATCGGTGCATCTGCTTTAGTTAATGATGTGATTAACTAAAGGTTTTGATGTTATGCATCGATTTTAAAAAGTTTGCATTTGTATCGCATTGTTTATGCATTGTTTTTAGCATACTCGCATCAGTATGAACTGATTTATTTACATATACTTTACGCTATACTTCTATTATTTAGAATGTGACCAATAATTAAATATGTAGATTGATTTCTCTTCGCTAAACGGTTTCTCAAACACGCTCTCTCAGCACCACTGCTGCTATGTAAATATGACGTATCACAACACTACGGAGACAGAGGCGTGTCCTAAGAGTCACATAGAATACAGATTAACATGGCAGAGGTAGAGCTGCATCTTCCTGGAGGCAGAACAGAAAAGGAGGGTCTAGTTTTATTTAATCTTTAATCCGAATCGTATCGGGTTCAATTCCAGGTGAACACCAAGGAAGTTTGTGTTCTCCCAAAAATGCACAGAGGAGACATAAATGTTCAGCAGAGAGTGGTCATGTTGTATCCTTCTGAAGACAGCAATCATTTCTTTTGTTTTGGTCAAGTTCAGAGAGTTTGTTAGCTCTGTACCAGTCTGCCACTGCACCTACTCTCTGTATGCTGAATTGTTGTTCTTATCGATTTTTACCCTTTGGCAAGTTGACAATGTGATGTAAGCTGTACATCAGACACCAACAAGCATGGCATGGTCAAAGTCACTAAAGTCACATTTCTTTTCCCCATTCCGACATCTGACATGAACATTAACTCAATCCCTTAATCTGTATCTGCATGATTTGATGTATTGTGCTGCTGCTCCATGATTGGCTGATTAGATAATGTTCCTATGAAAATGACTAAATGAATCTAAATCAGTCTGCTGATTGCATGTTCAATTTTATTTTTGACTGCATGAGCAATTTTCTCTTTGAACAAGAGCAAAAGGTGTATACCAATAGATTTGTCCAACATACACTGATTGGCAAAGGATTTGGCATTGTAGTGCCCAGCAGAAGTGAAACAAGCAAAACGTAATGAATTTTATGCTGGTGTGGTGCAAATTATGCAGGTTATGTGGCTGTCATAAAATCAAAGCTGCCTGATTGCTAGTGCAATTTAGAAAATGTGTTGATTTATTTTTTTATTTCGGCAGAATTGGCACAGTTTACTGGTTTTTGGTTTCAGTTGAAACAATAAATGAGCCCAATATAGACAAGCATAACTAGAGAATGTAAGATATAATGCAAGCAGTGGGTTGCAGGAAACGCCGTGCCAGAAACACTCACATCTGGATATGTACTCCCTTACCAATCAATCACATCTGTCAGAACACAGTCTGTTTTTTAAACATGCATTTCAATTGCGTTGTATAGCTCTACTGTGCCCAATGGCATCTGTGTTTTTTTTTTTTTTTTTTTTTTTACACATTGCCTAAATTCCTTATTTTTTTATTATATTAGATTGATGTGGATGCAACATGAATGACAGGTATTTTCTTCAGATAGAGAGAGAGAATGTGCCCACATTGGAAAATTATTCCTACTACAAAGCAATCTCAACCTACAGTTAATAATGTTGGGTTTGTAGTTTTTTGGTTTTATGCTATGTAACAACATGAATGACTTGCAGTGGGTCGGGTGGGTCATCCCACCTTTAGCTATTGTTTAGTTGCTATAGTGTGGGGGGTTTTTTGTGTTAGATGTTTTTTTGTTGTTGTTTGTTTTTTAATGGGTAATTTGACATGCTCTCTTTATACCAACAAAAATCAGATATACATGGTTTCACTTTCAGCAAATATGCTTTGGTGTTGTTTGACTCGACTTGACAGTTGATTGTTATATGGCTGTGTGAAATGTGCTGTCTGCAGGCTGCAGAATCATAGACCAGAAAGCATGTGTAACTAATGCTGGCATATTCATTATGTTGCTGTCTGCAGAAATGGCTTAAAATCCAATCAAAGAGTGTGCCAGGGGAGAGTGATGGGGAAAAGAAGCCCGGGTGACATTTTGGTGATAGCTGACATGTCCTCTCAACAGGACAAATGCCTGTTCTGTTCAAGAGCTGGGCACAAATTACAGCAATTTCTGTCAGACTGACACTCGATTTTGTCACCTGAGAAATAATTTATACCCAAATCTGAACAGCTTCGGCGGGCCATTTGCCCAGTGACTAACCACTTCAAATGATGATTTACAAACAGATGATACACAAACAGGACCAGTTTGGTTTCAAAACAGATTCAGTATGCAGCAATGGGCACTGAAGGGAAATATAGACACAGTACAGCAATGCTATTCTGTCTCACTTACGTTTCATGGTTGAGTAAAGGCTTGTGGCAATGCTGTATTGGAGCACATCCCAAACAAAACTGAAAATAAACTAGGTGACAAAGGAAGTGAGAGAGAGAGGGAGAGAGAGAGAGGGAAAGAAAGAAGAAGAATTCAGTTTTCAGGTTCCAATTGAGTTGTGAACCTCTATCTTTTTGACAAATGGCTGCATTGCCTAAGCACATCTTGGCAGAAACCTTTTCTTCCATGCCGGTGTTGACTTGCATGATCGCTGACATATATCGGAAAAATTATCCAATGATCAATACTCGACTATATGGACGAACATCTAAAAAGCCGGAGAATGCAGGATGAAAATAATGAGACATCAAAGAATACATCACATTGTGAATATTAACAACCTGGATCAATTTGCAATCACATTGGTGCCTTTTAAATGCTGTCTCTATGCATCAGTTTTAATATATCTAGGTGTATATGATGTATTTATATGAGCATTGATCATGCCGAAGAGATGTAACTGTCAGCACGTTCAAAAAATCTCACATTATACCGTATGCTTCTTTAAGTAGCAAAGTCTAACACACACATATATGCATATATTATACTTTCACCGTCCATTTGCTCATGTAGGTAGTTATCTAATTAGGCAATCATGTAGTAGCAGCACAGTGCATATAATTATGCAGATACAAGTCAAGGGATTTAGTTCACACATCATAATAGGATAAAAGTGTGATCTTTGTGACCTTAACAATGGCATGGATGTTAGTACCAGATGATTCGAGGGTTTCAGAAATTGCTGATCTCCTTTCACAATCAAAGGCTTTAGAGTTCATACGTAACAGTGCAAAAAAAAATGTCCAGGGTAAAATCAAAAGCATGATAGTCCCAGATTCCTGTTCGTGGCTGACAAGAGTGAAACCAAATGTGGTCGAGTAAATGTACTTGGTTACTGTACTTAAGTATTTTCTTGGCTACTTTTTAGTTTTACTGAGTATCAAAGATACTACCAAAGTATCTACTCAACTACATTTATGATTCAGTATATGCACAGTAGTTTTTTTACTTCCCTATATTTTAATTGAAAATGACTGTTATCAATTAACATTTTGCCTGGTAGCTTTCTCTGCTGTGGCTTATTTATTCTGCAGAATAGGTAATATCACCATCTGCTTTTTATTTCTACATTGAATACTAATGGTTCCTCTACTTTGTGACATGATACTTTTATTGTAATTGTTAAATCAATAAACCTTTCGAAAGATTGCTTTACTACTTTCTTTTTTTTTATGTTTTACTGTTTCATTCTGGTGTGTTTAAGTGACTGTTGTGTTGATGGTTAATGCAGTGGTTGAGGTGTAATTGAGGTGTACGATTTGATTTGTATTTTAGGAAATAAAATCTCATCCGTTTCTGGCTTTTCAATAACTTGGTGTTGAGGAATAGTGCATGTTTGAGCTTACGTTCAATACGAGTCAAATACTTAACTTACTATTAAAATCAGATACTTAAGACTTTTACTCATATTGGAATTGGTGGTTTTAGCTTTTAATGGACTAAGTTTTACAGTAAGGTATTTCTACTTTTACTCAAGTATGACTTTCAGGTACTCTTTACACCTTAGATTGTTTTTTTAACAACTATATAAAGAACCCTCAAGAAGAATTTAGAATGCTACTGTTGAAAGAGCTTCAATAATGTACATATTAAAGAGTCCAACTGCTTGTGTAAATATATTTATTTATTTTTCATTTTTATTACATTAAAATAAAATATGTACACAGATTAACAAAGGAAATTATTTTATTTGAAATGTAACTAGTACTTTTTGAATTGCACATGACAACTGAGAAATTGTATATGAAATAAAGTATTATTGACAGCCTTTCAGAATATTATTAATATGTAATTGTAATTGCATTTAGACAAAAGAAATGTGTAACAACATCCAGGAGATTTGAGAGGATCCAGATTCAGAAACACTATGTAGCACTATCCAGCAGAGGAAAAGCTTGCCTATAATCCTATAATCCTACCATCCGATAAACTGTAACATACATGATGGAATATCAGCAAGGCCACACAAATGGTGAACAATCTGTGTGAGCTTTGTGTAGTCCGTGATTACTATATTCCTGAGACTTAAGTAGAGGCTAATTATTTGGAGGCAGGGGCCTCTGTTGGTGTGATGGATTATTGTCTTTGACTAGTGTGACAGATTTGTTTTTGCTGAGAAAACACACCAGAGACAAAATCCTACCACAACACATGATTCTCTTGTCACTGGAACTGTGAAATGCAGTGCTAATCGCACAGCATTGGGAAAGATTAGACTAACGTGAAATATGAGAAAATAACAAAAAACAGACTTTATAGTATTCGATAGAAGAAGCGCTTTAATTATACAATACAGAAGCAGTGTTTTATTCACATCACTATGAACAAGAAATATATATATATGCATGTTGCTTTGCTGTTTCCTAATAATTACCACAATATATAGGGGTCTAACAGGGCAGTTAGAAATAATGGTCACAACATCTGGCTGGCCTCCAATAGTTAATTTACCATGCTGCTGTGCACCCTTCAATTGACCAGCTGTCTGCTGGTGGAGCTCTTGAATAGTTTTGTTACTTAGGGCATTTGTGTCCCTCGACTGGACAAGCCTTAAAATCTTTATATGAAAATGGCGTCAAATAAAAAGAAAAGAAGAAAATTTACATTTATTATGAATATTAAAGCTCAGCAAGAGTAAGAGCGCACGAGTGGTGTGCAAATGAACCGGTTTTTATATGTATTCAAAAAGAACAATGGGTGATTAGGGGACTACTGCATATATGAAATAACGAGTAAACAATTCTTCTTTACATGCATACTTTTGCACTCAAAAATTTCTATTTTCATTTAAATTCCCTTGTCATTTAAATCATTTCTTTTTCCGTTATCTCTCCTCTTCATTTCAGAAAGCAACCAGATAAACAATGTGGGCCCAGGACCGGTGTCCCCGTACCCTACACTGGGTACACCAATGTCTCCATATGCTACATTGGGACAGATTTCTCACACCTATGAGCAACCCCAGCCTGTCAAAGAGCTCAACAAATATGCATCGTTGAAAGCAGTAGGTAAGCATGCTTGAATACTAAGAGTGAGTTATTACATCGATGTAAAAGAACCAACAAGAATATCATCGTTTAAACCCTTAGGACAGAGTACTTGAATTTAGTCAGACATCGGCAAGATGAGTGAAGACCTTATTGAATGTACCATTAATTAAACCCAGAAGTTGGCTGCCTGTTGTATTTCTCTTCTCATAAATAGTTTCCCCCGAATTCTATTACCAAGGTAAGTAGCAAATATGACATGGGAGTCAGCACCAGAGGTTTCATTATCAATATTAACAAGTTATGACTGCCAATATTCAAACTTAATTGGATTTTTGTAGGCGATGTGTCATTTTTTAAACAAAGAGCAAAGAAACCTGCTAACAATATCTTATACAGACTTGAATTTCTCTCACAATATGTGGGATTGGTGACACTAATGATATAATTATGCAGATAATTTCATTTTACGCTGAGATAAATTCAATTATCAAAAGAAATAGTCACCAACGTGATCTAATCATTGACAGACAGACAGACAGACAGACAGACAGACAGACAGATTGATAACTTTTTCTTCCCAGAGGGAAAGTCACATATAAGAGCAGCCCAGAGAATAAAACTTATTCTAATAGCAATTTACATTATAGATGAAAGATAAAGGAGTAAATATATACATATAAAGAAGTATGTAAAGAAGAAACAGATACGGTGTGTACAGAGACAGCGATGTGGTTGTGCAGTCTAGTGTTTTTTTGTAAACACTGTAAACATTGCTGATACATCAGCAGACCTGAGGTGAATAGAAGTCATTGTTAATTGCAATTCCATACCAGATGCTATGCTGTTATTGTTACACTCTTATTCCGCACACTGATTGAGGATAATGTATAGTGTGTGGTGGCAAACAAAAAAAGCATATTTTTCTTTTTGCATTTGAAAAAAAAAACCTTAAAGCTAAAAACATCCAAATGCAACAGTAAGTCTGAGAATCGAGTAGTGTTAGATTCAAAATAAAATCAATGTAACATTTCAACAGCAATAAATTATGGCAAGTATTCAGATAATACTTAATATGAACGTTTCTTATAAATTACATTATTCCGCATCAACGTCCGGCTCATTAAATGATGTTAATTGGCAGACAGCTGTTTGAATTTAGAGAAAAATGCTCGCAGATAAACTAATGCATTATGGTGGATGTTTTGCCAAAACAGTCAATCGAAACCAAGGTTTTCCTCCAGGTAATCCATTAGAGCCTTGAGGAAACAAGTCTAAGAGAAGACAGCAGCAAGAGAATTTAAATGTTTGGCTCACTGCTGACTTAGACACTGCGCTCGTTGCCATTGATATTTGCTAATCTCAGGATATTGATGTACACGAAAGAGCCTTGTTCTCCCAGGCGACCTTCCTGTCTCTACTACCTGGATTGTTTTGCATGATGCTCTGCCTACAGCTAAATGTTGGTTTCAAGCTCAGGGTTAGAAAGGTCACCTGAATAATATTGAATTAAGCAGTCTATAATATTATAGACTATGTTTGTGTCCATATATACTGTTCCTATTAGAGCTTTAGACAGTTTCAAGGCAATAAAAATGTGTGAATTTAGGCAATTTACATCTTAATGGGTTAAACAGATCTAGAACAGATCTCTAGAAAATGATTTTCAAAGCTAATTTCTTAATACAACTGCATTAAAACGTTTAGATCAAATTCATGGAACATTGAACACCTAAAGCTTTAAGATATTTGTACTTGCTTTTTTGTAACCCAGAAGAATGTTACCATCACTAAAATCCACTTTTTTTTTTAATCCAGAACATGGATTACAGTCTGTGCTTTGTATCTTTTTTTGCTGTTGGTTTTTACCATCTTCTCTGGCTTCCTTTGAGCTACAGGAGCTCGTCTGTTGGATCGGACCACACGGACCAACTTTCGATTCCCACATGCATTAATAAGCCTCCCACGACCCTGTTGCCGGTTCACCACTGTTCCTTCCTTGGAGCACTTTTAATAGATACTGACCACTGAGCTGGAGTTTTGGAGATGCTCCGACCCAGTCGTCTAGCCATCACAATTTGGCCCTCGTCACACTCGCTTAAATCCTTATGCTTGCCCATTTTTCCTGCTTCTACACATCACCTTTGAGGACAAAATGTTTACTTGCTTCTCTCACCCACTAGCAGGTGCCATGATGAAGAGATAACCGGTGTTATTCATTCACCGGTCATAATGTTGTAATGCCATAATGTTATGCCTGATTGGTGTAAGGTGGCTTTGCAGATTTATTTTCTCACTTTGAACATCCATTGTTTGTTTCTGCTTGTATTTTCAGCTGAGAAGGCTAATGAAAACTTTTACACAAACCGGAGACACGGTTCGGATTTGACGACCAAAGGCACGCTACCCCTGCACCCAGTGCAGCTTGAACCGGAGCCGACCAACCCTTATAGCCCAGAGATGCCTTGCCAAAAACAAAATGGACACAAGGCCAAGAGCATGAAGGTGACGTGCTCACACCCACTGCCCTATGGCTCCAACACCATTTCCACCCCAGGCATGCTTAGGAGCCGAGAGGCATCAGAGGTTCTTGGGCGTCGCCACACATACGGCCCTAAAAAGCAGAGCACACTACTGGAGCAGGTCAATGAGCTGAGCTCACACAGCCAGCATTACCTGCCTCCCCACCCATACTATATCAGTAACAGCAAGACTGAAGTGACGGTGTGAAGAGGTATGACACAGCCAACTCAACTGAGCCAGACTAGACTAATAGAAGAGTGAAAGAAAACCGAGGAGGTCTGAGTGCTGTTTTTTCCCACTTAGGGATTGGCATTGGCAGAGCTGCATCTGACCATCTGCTTGGGCCCCATGTGCAGGATCTGTACTTTTTTCTTTTCAGGAAGGCATGAAAAAAGTATGGTGTAGGACTCTGGACTTCTGGAGCAACAAGCAGTATATTTTATAATCTGTACTCTCTTTTTTTCAGTTACAGTCATGTCTGTATTATAATGCAATTTAATAATATAGTTATAAGCTTTTGACAGAAACAAAGTGTCCAGCAGACTAGTAAATTGTAACGCAATTACACTCATCTGCAGTGCGTAATGGGAGCAGTGCTACTCTGTTCAGTTTGTCTGTAATTCTGTATGCAGGGCATGATAGTTCTGGGATACACAGGCAGCAGGGTCTTGGAGTATCTCAGGCTTGAACGGGCACAAATTCACTAATTCTGGACAGGTCTTTTTTTTTTCCTTAATTTTACCGAGTTTATTTTCATATTGTATAAGAACAATGTGTACCAAAACCTCTGTATTGATACAGCACACATCCTGGAGCCTATGCTTTTCAATCATAGTCAGCATCTAACAACTTTGTGATTTTTTTTATAGTAATTAAAGTATATAGGGCTCAATTCTCACAGTGTAATTTGCTTATTAATGCCAGCCTGTTGCCATTTTAGTTGGGAACAAGAATTGTATTTATTTTTTTTACATTTGCACTTGTTTGCTCACTGTTGCTATTTTGAACATCATGAATGAATGATGGTAGAATGGCAAAAAAAATTCGATTGAAGCCTGCCAGTACAATGTTATTCTAAACACATTCGGTCCAAAATCTACATGCCCAATTCAACTTCTTAAGACCAATTTTTAGCATAGGTGCATGGATAAGACTGTATTTTGACTTACCTGAGACACAGAATAACTAGTCTTGTCCAATTTCTTTGCAATCCTATTTTGTAGATGTTCACTACTTATGTAGCCACTTCACCCAATTGATAACTAAGTACAACAGAGTTATTTCATTAATCAGTTTGGTGCACCTGTGCATGCATGTCTAGTCCTTCAACAAAGTCAAAGTGACAGTGATATAGTGCTTGCTATAAATACCTTCACACTATGGCTCATCACAGTAGAGAATTAGCATTCAGCATCCCGTCCGTAGGATGCTGATGACTTTTGTCACCTAAATGGGTCTCGACATAGGCAAGGCAGCGCCTACACTCTTTGCACTCTTCCAACAGATGACTAACTGCCTGATGAACAAATACCTGGCCTTACAGTTCAAATACTGCCATAATGTTCTGTGTGTAATGTACTGGACACATTCTGCAGATTGTCCTTAATTGATTGATGCAAGGTCAATGTGCTACAAATTTGATTGAGTTAAACTTATTCAGGAACAAGGTTACACCAGAACCTTTTGTCCAAAAGCAGAGTAAGCTAATCACATCATCAACATATCATTTTCCCATCCTCTTTCTTCTTGTGATCTTTAGCAAAATGTTGTCTTCGATAATTTGCACCATAAAGCAGTGTCTATTTTGGATACTTGTATATAGTGGTCCTAAGGGCTCCAACGTAAGAGTGAGGTATCTGACTTGCAATGAAAGTTTGCCATGATATACCATCAATGTGATATACTCTGTGCTCTGGCTAGCTGAAATGGCAACCAAATACATTTTCAGCATAAATGACCACTAATCAGCAGTCCCTTTAACACTTAAAGCAAGCACCTCTTGCATTGCAATGACAGTCCATATATCATTTTTGAAATATTCTCACCTTATACAAGGCCCACATACTAGGGTGCTTATTTTTCCTGGACTGCTACAATGCAATGAATGCTAGTTCCTCTGAGGTGTCATAACTACACTCACAAAACATGGCTGGCAGTGGTGGACAATCACGCAGCAAGCCACCAATCAGGGTCGAGCACGCGCTCTGTTTTGAACTTTTTTTGATTGCCGCTTGCTGGTATCTACTTAATAAATAAACTATGAAACTCCTGACACTAACTTGCCATAACACCCCTGACTTTATTTACACAATTTTCTTTTACATAGTTGAAAAGAAGGCATTGGGCTCATTATAATTTAAATAGATATCAATCAGTGACTCATAAATATCATTCTATTAATAGATTGGTGTGTTGAGAGTAACAGAGTCTTTTCACATAAACTGAGTTGATTAAGCAAAGAGTCTTGTGCTAAAAAATTATAATGGGAACATTAGAGCCATAATAAATCATAGTCCTTAAGACACATAATTTGGAAGGCAAAAACTTTTGTACTTTTATTTAAGTGAAAGTTTAAAGGGAGCACTTTTACTGTAGTAATATTTTACCTACTGTATCTCTACTCTTAACTCAACTCCATGGTTTGTGTTCTTCGTCCACCACTGCTGGCTGGGGGGGGGGCTACAGATCCCCTTAATCTCAGAAAATCTTACAAGAGAAGCAGTAGCCTGGGCATCCCAACCACTACCAAGAACAGAAGTTGCCATTCAAGGACCATGTGTAGAACTCTATTGTTTGCTTACAGATTAAACCATATTTGACATCAAATGATCTGTTAGTGCCAATAACCCTGGAGTATCTGAGAGACATGGATAGGTACATAAGCAACAGTAGGTGCCTTTGTGAGGATGCTGTAGACAGTGTAAAGGTGATGAAGGAACTTGATATCAATAGCCAGGATGAGCATAAGGGAAATCCTGGGCAAACACCCTCTCATTTGTGACTCATAGTGAGCCTGTGTGAGCTGCTTAGTGGCAATGCAGCTGCTGACCACAAGGGCAATGGAGGAACACATCTGTTCCACCATTCCTGAAGTAAGGCACAAAACATTGCAGAAAAACTTAGAATGAAATGGATTGAGATGGAAACTCACTGTGGTGAAGAGAAACAGAATAAGAAAACGGAACTTTGGTGGATAGAAAAAAAACTAGTCCCCAGCTGAATATAATGCCAAAATCTGCATGTCAAATAGAGAAAAGAATTAGTGACATGGCATGAAGGTATTTACTGTATATTAATGACAAATCACCCATACATATGTCACTGTTTTTGAAGCTCTCGTCATGTAGGTGCAAAGGAGAACATTTAGGTATTACAGCACTTCTGGTAGTTGGACAGGGTGAAATAGAGCAAAAAAAAAAAAAACAAACAGCTGATTTTAGTACAGGCCAAGTCACATTGAAATCTTCTATTAAGCACCTTTTAGGGGCTGAAACAAAGTCTACATATTGCAGCAAGATTTTGCTCAAGCTAATAGAACACAGTGTCAACCCAGCTATGTATGAACTCTAATTAAATGGCTGGTCTGACATGACATTTTAGAATGAAACATGCCTCTGCACTTAGCTGACTATAGCGCCCCCTTGCAGCAATGCTTAGAATTGTGTTTGACGTGTTGAGGGTCGTGTTAAAAATTTAGCCACGACACATTCATTTTACATATGTTTCAAGCCCTTTGCTGTACACGTGCTTAGAAGTCGACACAAGCTGTTAGATGCACCCTAAAAATGTACAACTCTAGAGTTTGCCATGCTTTCGATTTATCTTTTCTGTGACCTTCTTTTGATGCTTACTTAGGCCCACTCTCAAAGATGTTCTCAACATCATCAGATGTCATCCAATAACTCTTTGTACTCCTATATACAGTATATATACGAAACTCTGCGTGAAATCTTTTGCCGTGTGAGGGTTTAGTTTTCCAGCAATATGTAGCGTGTGGTAAAATATAGACATGGATGAGATTGTGTTTTGCAAAGACACGAGTAATTTATTAATTTGACCTTTTGCACAGGTGTTTGCTTGCATTGTGTGATCACAATGCAAGCAAGTTTTAGTTCCACTGATGATCTTTTAAAATTAGCATTTATTCTGTTTTGTGAATAAACTACTTAATATAAGTGATGTATTATTTAATTCCAAAATAAGTCTCATTAAAAAATATATATATATATTATAGTGCTTAAATCAGAAATATCATGGCAAGAGTACAGGTGGGTGATACCACTTTTGTTATGTTTTTTTTTTTAGTTAGTTTTTTTCAACAAAGGATACAAAGATGATCCTGTGTCTTCTTGTGTAAAAAAAATGGAAAAATTGTGGTACAGGTAGAATTTTTAGGCATGTATATAAAGTTATATCTTGACCTCAGTATTATAAGGTTCTATCTGCCATATTGGTTGAAAAAGTAAAAAAAAAAAACAAAAAAAAACAATAGGTAAAGCTTTTTACTGATCTTGTGTTATTAATACATTTTTTCCACATTAAGTTTTTGGTGTAATATTTGGGGGGAAATTTACCAAACAATAATATTTCCAAACAAATATAAATTCGGTATAAAGTTCTTTCTTTCAGACACTCATCATCCACAGTATGACCTTAGCCATGGCCAAAAAACATTCACATTCTCTTTACACTCTGACAGAGAAAAACAGAGCTGATGTCTCAGTATGGCAAGCCAAAGAAGAAAATAAAAGTTTGGTTGTATATATTCTTTAAAAGTAATAAAAATGTAAGTATAAAAAAAGCAATTATATTACAGGTCTATACATTTTATTATCATTTGGGCACATTAAAAAGTCTTCAGAAAAGCAGAAGAGTAATATTGTGGCTAAATGTAGCTAACATTAGCATTAAATAGTAGTGTAGTTAAAATGAGCTAGCAACATGCACTGTGCTTAGTAAACTGAAGTTTGCAGTATAAATGTGTCTGCAGGTCAACTTGCAGAAATGTGAGATGTGTTTTTACAAAACCATGTACTGTTTGTTCTGATGTATTGTAATATTGTCAAAAGTCTTAAAGGGAATTTTTCGAAATAAAATATCTTGTTGAGAACAACTTCGGTTTCTAAAAATTGATTGAAACGTACAGTACTGATGGTGATAATGTTGGATTAAATGTCTGAAAGGTCTGACAATGTATTTTCCTGCTGAGTTTATTAAAAGATACTAGGTGATTAATGAGATCGAAGAAATTTGCTTTAGAGAACCTTATAAAACTAGTGCTGGATCTTATACAATAATATATTTTTATTGGAAGTGTGGACATTGTTTGAAATACTCTTTCTACATATCTCAGACATCCCATAATTTAAAAATGAAGAAATCTTATTGTGTTGTACAAATAAACTTCAGGTTTTGATGGTTTGGCTCGAACGGCTCTTCACCAAGATAGAACCCTATAATACAAAGATCATGATATGCGAAATAGATCATTTGAGACTGTTCTCTCGTGAGGTCCTGTTTAATTACAGAAATAAAAAATATTCCCTACAACACATACACTGCATGAAACAGGAGTCATACAATACTGGATTGTGGATGGAGCAGCAGTTTTCCAGTAGTTTTTCATGTTCTAAAACTTTTAGTTTACACACACACACACAAACTTATACATAAAATGTATAACTTGCCTAGATGGAATGTCCCTGTGCGTAGCTGTAGTGGGTCAATGACCTTTGGGAAATTTTTTCATTTAATGTTGTTTTATTTCCCCGTTAGAAAAAAAAATTGCGCACATAGTTAATCAATTGTCCGCATTTGTGAAACCAACACTAACATATACAAGATAAAATGTACTCGCACAGAAAACCTGGTTGCTTGTAATATCGATTCATAAGTCAGTGCGAAAATCATTTTCCGCCAACTTGCTGCTCTGCTTTTCCACTTGATCACAGCGACACTAAAAACATACAGTGATGAGTTTTAATGTCCGTTTTTTTTTTCTCAGCCCATATGCTGTTTTTGATTTGTTAAAAATGTATTATTTGCCTAGGGCCCTAAAAGACCCTAAAACATTTCTGTCGATTATTGTAACTCGTTTGTCTCTGTCATTTATTTCTTCTTTTAATGGCAAAAAAATACTGTAAAACTTCCAGAAAGAAATGTCACACGGTAAACGATTCTTTAATGTTTTATTTTTCTTTTTTTTTTTTTTTTATAAAAGCCTATAACATGGCTTGATAACAGTTGTAGCAAAGCTTTCCCAGCCCTTTTTGTTTTTTTCTTCTGTATAGTCCTTTGTTGAGCACAAAGGCACAGCCAATATCTTTAGGAAAGTAAACTACCAGTGTATACTATATTGGATATATAATGTACTGTATTTCATATCTGTGGGTATTACTGCACTAAAACCATGTGTTTGCCGAAATCCTTTACGAGCAGTTGTTGGTGTGTTCAGATGGAACAATGTCCTACTGATGCTGATATTAGAAATAGAAGATTCAAGATTTTTCTCACCCACCTCAGAAACTGGGTCTGTTCATTTTGTTGAACTATTACGCATCTTATTAACAACATATCTGACATTGCATTTAGGATATGTGTGTATTATAAGACCAAACCAATTGATCATTCTTATGGCTGCATCTGTTTATATTTATAATTTCTCACATAGGCTTTGAAATATTCATGTGGTTATCTTGCCTTGGGACGAAATTTTCTTTATCACCCAGAGAAATCAAAGATGCGTTTGTACTTATCTGTATCAAACATTGTATTTACTGCAAGTTGGAATGGATTATGAGGTGGATCTGTTTTAAATGAATGACAAACATACAGTATGATATGAGAAGTCATCCAGAAAAGACATTGTGAAAAGTACTACACACGTGAAAAAGTGAACTAAAATGTGATTTTGTTGTAAAATGTGCATCATTGCGTTTAGATGTTATGTATTTACATGACTTGTTGGGTTCAAGCACTACTTGATGAATTCCACATGTTTGAATGTTTCCCCCTGTTATATAAAGCATCACTTATGCAATATGCCATGTGCTGCATTAGATCTGTCCTGCGAAATGATACACGACTGGCCAACACTTAAACTGCATGTATTCATCACGCCACGCAACCCTCAAATCTGCGTCACTGCCACATCGATGATGAAAATAGCCTGAAATAATGGCTTCTGGTTTCACATTCACCAGATTCGCTTAATGTTTATTAAAATGTCTCCGATGAATGGTGACCTAATGACATGCAGCACAACTCTTTCTTGGACAAAATATTGAAAAAAAACTCATTAAAAGTCATTAAACTACAATAAATTGAATAAGAGAAAAATGACATTTTCAGTCATGAATACAAAAGAATGCAACGAAAAAACTTTTCTTAATATGAAAGAAAGTCGGATTGCTACTGTTTCACAGTCTTGCAAACCTAAATAATCAGGTTAAGACGTATTAGCTGAAAGGTAAGAGCCTCTCTGTCACAGTTTTAAACAGATAAACAGCTCCTGGGAATGTTGATTATCATTTAATTGTGTTGTGTTTGACTCTTTTAGCATTCATTATCATCTATTATCTCAAACCGCCTCTGTTCACGTTCCACAAAGCAACAACCAAGAAGAGCTGGTGCAAATTCGATATATCGATGTACTACATATAGTATTAAGTATTAAGTATTAAGAGTAACACTATTAGAGCGATCAACTCTGTATTACTATATTGTACGAAAGGGCTGATATTTCTACAGAATGCCAGAACTGTGACCCAATTCATGGTGGAGCACTTACAGTACTTTAAATGAAGTCTGTACCATGACAGACTGAAAATGCTTTTATATCTCAGGTAACGGTTAAAGCAAATGGCATGGGTTATATAAATATATAATAATTCCTGTATAGTAATAATGGAGGAAAAAAAAGCAGAATAGTGATATAGTCTCTATATTACAGAGTAGCTTAATGGTTGCTAAACAGCTTCAATTGTCCAATTTAGTTGTCAGTGTTGTAATTTCTGTATCACACGTGATGGTGTTTGAATAATCTCTCAATAACGAATACATTGAGAGTAAATATAGTAGTAGGCAACACAGTAAACAAACACATACCAGTTAGTGGACCCAGATTATGTAATCTGGCTGTACTATAATGGAATATTGTTATGTAATCATTGTCTGTAACAACTGTATGACCATGATTTAATAAATGGCTCTCGTTTTCTTGATTAAAAAAACAATCATAGAACCATAAGACTTCTTATCTCATCCTGCCATGTTCGATACAGGATGTCAGCCTTTATTTTTTTTTTTTTTACAGTAATACATGTAACATTTGTATGTGCAAGTTCTAAAATGAAGGCCTGTTGTGGGTACTGTTCTGGGTATAATATGTCTTTACAATAAAATGGACTTCTCAATCTTTTGTAAATGTGTTTGTTAAACAGTCAGGCTGTTCTCTAATCTCTATGTTTGTCTGTGTATCATGACACAAATATAGATGCAAATGCTAGTTTATGCTAGGATTTTTGGAGCTTAGAGAAAATACAGGTCGCACTATTTCTTATATTTTGCTATAAATTATAATGCTTTTTAATTACCTAGCAGTGACATTAGAAAAGTCAGCAAAGAAATATTTTCACACCTTGTATTTATAGTTGTTCAGACTGGAGAGACACTACTGACCTGTATAATGGGACTGTTTTGGCCTCCAGGATCTATAAGTTGTTTTTGTTGCTTAAGCAAAAAAGAACTGAACAGGATATTGAATTTGTGTAATCAACATTTTTTTATAAATACTATTAGCTCTAATATTAGATGAGATATTATTTTAATGATTTTACGCCATTCTTTAGGCATATCTTTAGATTTATGGCATTTGGCAGTCACCCTTATCCAGAAAGAATTACATTTATCTCATTCATACAACTGAGCAGCAATGGGGTTAAGAGCCATGCTCAGGGGCCAGAAATGGCAGCTTGGTGTGGCTAGGATTTAAACTCATGACCTTCAGATCAAAAAAATTCAACGCCTTAACCACTGAGCTACGACCTCCCAATTTATTTTTATTTATTTTTTATTTTTTGCTACATAGTAGCATTAAAAAACCTTAGAGACAGAAAATCCTACCAGTATTCTGACTGCAATATCAGTGCACACAGACTTCTGTTATTACCCAAAAGTATACAGAAGTGCTGTGGTGTGCTGTGAAAGGATTGGTCCATAACAGCATTGAACTTTTCTGGTCCAAATCAAGGGAATAGATGGGCTGTGAAATATATTCTATTTTTAAATAAAGGGACAGTTTTGTCCTGAAGCTGTGCTATTTTTTGCATCTGACACTAAAGTATTAACCTAGAAATGAAGGTAAAATTGCATATCAACAGCATAACTGCCTGTTGTAATTTTCCTCCTCTTTGGTGACAAGGACAGTTCTGCTTCTCTCGTGATACATTGCTTTAGCTACCAAAGGTCCACTTTACCTGCCTAGGCTGTGGCCTCATTATAGGAGCTGATTGAAGCCCTTTAGGAATTAACGTCAAAGCGAAGCTGTTAAAAACAATGCTAATTTACCACCATTGTACCAGGAAAGACCTCCCTAAGTGCCTTTTTTCCACAAAGCAGTAGATTTGAAAGTAGATTTTCCAAATGTAACTGGACACGTTTCAAATGCATTTGACCTTTCAGGCAACAGAATTATTACATTATGAAATTGTCATCAAATGACACTTAAGATAAAATGGCTTAGTTATACAGTATCTCACCAAACAAATAATAGGATTGGAGTTGGACTTCTGATTGTAAAATTATGAGTTAAAATCCCAGCATTGCTAAGATGCCACAGTTGGCACCTTACACACCTAAAGCAATGGCCCTAACCCTTAACTGCTCAGTTGAGTCAATGAGATAACTGTTAGTCACTCCCGATAGGTGTCGTCTGTCAAATGCTCTAAATGTAGAATAGAATATCTCAGAAATAAAAGGCAGAAGACACTGGTGATATCCATAATGACACAAAGAAGCTGATGCTCCGTTGTAGCTTTATAAAAACCTGCATGTCACAAGCAGTGCGTTAACTTCAAACAGAAAACAATTTGATGTACCAAAAACTCCTGTAATGAGTGAGAAAGGGGGGAAGGTAAGAGAGAGTGAGTGAGAGAGACACAGAGAGTGTGTTATACTGCTTGGCAGAGCTTGTGAGACACATACCCAGCGTGAAGTTGAACTGTTAAAGTGAAAGCTGTGAGTCTGTGACAGACCAGTTCCTGTTGAGTGTTTTGTTTTTGTTAGGTTTAGAAAGTGCAATGAAAAGCCCAAACTGAATAAAACACAAGCCCAGAGCTCAGTTCAAAATCCTGCCTCTCCTCCTCCACACCCTCACCCACTGGGGCTCTACAGTGGCGCTTAAACTTCAGATTGTGAAAGACTTAGATGCCACCATGGAAACCTCCCCACTTGCAAATATCATGAAGTCCCTCTCAACCAAACTCAACACCAAGCACTCCTCAGCTGCCACTAAAAACAGAGAAACTTTGAAGTCCAGTGCAGGAGCATTCTGATAGCCAGAGGGCATTCCAGAAGCTGCAGCAGCTGAACCAATTTCCATATCTGTCTCCTGTGACCATTCTGCACATAAGATTTACAAAAATGGCCTCCACAGACTATCTGGATGTGGAGCATGTGGCAAATGTGTGGGGATGGCCAGATGAGGAATTGGCTTTGTGACTCCCATTGCTGCTGAAGGAAACTTAGGATGCTGCCCAGCAGCTGCTGCTCTGGACACAACTAGAGTGTCCCCATTTAAAAAAGGGTGGTCCTGCAGGACATCAGGCAGACCCCAAGAAGCACTGCCAGTTCTTCTGGTTGGTGCAACTCTCCATTGCACAACAGCTGAGGGATTCCTGTCACTGCTAGCTGATGACAGAAAAGCGGGATGTGAAATGGATCATTGGGTAGAGGGTACTGGATAAATTTGACTAACTCCCAACAGGAGAACAGCAGAGTGGGTCCAGAAGCCCATGTCAGTGAAGCCACAATGTGGATCGTTCTGCAGCGGGTCCAGGCATTACCATTTTCTTTGCTGTTCATTTCTCTCTCCTACCACTCTCTTGTTTCCAGCTCCACTATAGTCCCCTCTGCCTACTTCCTCATCTCTGATGTCCCCTCCAACTAGCTCTTTACTTAGAAAGGCAGAACTTTTCAAAGCCACAGAGACTGGTTGAAAGCCAGGTCAAGTCTGCAGGCATGGTGGAAAGGCCAGGCATTTCCAGGATCACTCAGGGAAGTGGGAATGCTGACCCAGTTCTCTGACACGCCTCCCACAGTTGAGCAGGAAATATTTGTGGGACAATCCATCTCTACTGCTACAATTAAAGGGAACAAACACGCGTTCATTAAAATTATTTGCTCCAGCAGTTGTTCATGATTACGGCAAAAGGCAAACAAAAAAGGCAGAAGCTTTCGCTGTTCATGCGGCTATTACCGTCATTTCTGTGCCAAGTGATGTGTGGGAGAGAGCGCCGCAACAAAACGAGCATGCGCAGTGAAGTGTGACATTAAAAAACTCACACACATGGATTTAGAGCTGACCTTTCTCATTGTGATTGCATGACCAAGTGCCAGATACATACTTGATCTATCGACATATATGAAAGTGGCTTAAATTGTTAGATTCTTTAGAGCTTTATCTTCACAAAGCTATGAAATTGCATTACATTTACACCGTACAGTGACGTCTATTTGAAGACACAACCATCATTAGATAAATACAATAACTGTAAAACCTGAGAATAACATATAGAAACAGCAGTAGTGTGTAGTGAAAAAGAAAGAAAACATTAGTAAAAATAAGCAACTTTGATAAAGAGGGATCAGTGTATGTATTGTTTTTTTATTTATTTTTTTATTTCTATTATATGTGGCTTTCCAGTTAATCTAAACCAGTAGTTATGGAGATAACTATCTCCGTTTTTATTTTGTTTTATTATCACTATTATTATTTATGATTATGTTATTTAATTTTTTTGTTATGAAGATAATTATTTTTAATGATCAAAATTTCAGGTTCCATCTTTAATTCTTCACAATTTTTTTATTCATTCAAATGGATAGGAATTTAGTTTAGAATATGAAACTATAATAATGATGGTCTTTTAAATCTAATCTGAAGCCCTTAACAACATAAAGTGGTTACTGCAGACAAATGGATGAAAGTCCAATCATAAATTTGCTATTTGCTAAAGATTTCACAAATATGTGCCAAAACAAATACACAGAGGTCACTCCATCTGAACTAAAGTATCTACATACTAAAGATTTACATTTGCAGCATTTGGTGAACAACCTTATCCAGAGCAATTTACAGTTATAAAGCTGAGCTTTTTAGAGTTACAGTAAGAGCCTTGCTCAAAGACCCAGCAATGGCAGCTTGGTGGTGCTGTGATTTAAACCCATGACCTTCCAATTAGAAGGCCAACATCTTATTCACCGAGCTACCACCTCCTTTTACTGTTCTCACTAAACTGTTCTTGCAAGCTACTTTTTCACCAAGTATTTTCCATTTTTCCATATAAATGTGTTATTAGCTTGGAAGATTCACATAGCATTTGGAACTTTTTTGTTGTAAAACAGTTCACACTTGAGATTAATATACTGTTGACCATCTAAATGTTTAAGCACTAATTTTAAACAAAGCACCTTGTTTTATTTTTATTTTAAATTACTGTTGATTATCTAGCCGTTTTCAGGTGTATGTTAGAGATGCAATCATGTGTTGATGATATTAGTTTTTTTGCTTTTTAAAAATTTTATTTATTGTTTAGTTTTTTGTTGGTTTAAAAATGAAATAATACGATCTCAGTAGTTTTTTTTAATCTAATTTACTTGGTAGCCGGTATACTAGCTATATACATTAAAAAAATTCAATTCAATCAAGAGTAGCTTGTAGTTTCTCACAATTGTAACTTGATAAATTCTATATAAAGACTGTAAAGTCTTTTGACTGATCGCAGATAGCAGGTGAATTGTAGGAATAAACAATTGTGAGTTTAGACTAGTCGAAAAACAAGTTGGCTGTAAAACTTCTCAGAAGGTGAAAGGAAACAATTTTATGAAAAAGAAAGAATTTAGGAATCTCTGCATGGCCGTACGACCTTTGTATGATTACTGATTCCTTTTCTGATTAGAACATAAGGAGATAAGAGTTCCAGGTGCTAAAGCACCTGTTCTTTCTCTCTGAACTACTTATAAATGAATGACATCCTTTCCATGTGTCCTCAAAAAAAAAAAATGGAAACAAATGTATCAAGAAAAAAAAATACCATCTGTACATTTTGGAAAACACAGCAATACAAGGAGCTATCAGAGAACACTTGAGAAGTAACTAATAGCTATATAGCTCTCTCTCTCTCTCTCTCTCTCTCTCTCTCTCTCTCTCTATATATATATATATATATATATATATATATATATATATATATATATATAGATAGATAGATAGATAGATAGATAGATAGATAGATAGATAGATAGATAGATATGTTCAGAGCTTACTAACTAATGTTTCTCCAGTTTGTTCAGCTTAGCTACAGAGTTACTGTAAATGGCATTTCAGCATGTCACTACTTCTTGCATGGAAATAAAAAATTCACCTAATATAAAATAATTGTGAAAAAATGTGTCCACCTGTCCATCACACCCAAACATGGTGTTATCACAAACTGTTGCCACAAAGTTGGAATTGTATAGAATGTCTTTAAATGCTGTAGAATTTCCATTCAATGAAAAAAAAAAAAAACTGAGGAAAAACAGAAGAGGAATAACACTCTTTCACAAAGGGATCTGCACAAAGACATGATGTTTTAAGGTTGGAGTAGAAGAACTCAAATGTCTTGCACAGAATTTTGACCATAACCCAACTAAACACCTTTAGGATGAACTGAAACTTCGACATCAACATCAGTGCCTGATCCCACTAATGCTCCTGTACTGTAACTGAATGAACACTGAATCCCCACAGCTACACTCCAAAATCTTGCAGAAAGCCTGGAGCTTATTCTAAAATTGAAGCAGAGCGTAAAGGTGGAATGGGAAGTTCAACCAGCACATACAGGTGCTTTCTGATGCTCAGGCGTCAATATCATATTGACTGTGAAGATTTACTAGCTCTCATCCTTGAGGAAATTAGGCTAACCAAAAGGTCCAGACTATAAACACACACACACACACACACACACACACACACACACACACACACACATACATATATATATATATATATATATATATATAACATTAGATTACATTACGGATTTCACAGTGACAAACAGCGTCATGAACACAGCTGGGGCCTACAGACGCAACGTTCTGGTGAGCAGATGTCACAGAGAGAAAAAATACATTTGCTTATTCACACAACTAAATCTGAACCGCAATCATTTTCACCTCAGTAAATAAATGATCTTTCCACTGATTTAATGCATTGTGAAGATGCTAACCGAGCACACACACAATAATGAGATGGGGAAAAAAAAAAAAACAAAAAAAAAACGTCAAATGTGAAGCAGAGATTTTTTCATAGCAGATTGTATATCACAGATTGACATTGTTTTCATCATAGTTCATCATTTAATTAAGTAATTTGAGTTCAGAAATCTGTACCTGCAATTAATAAAACGTGTACAGGAATTATAAATAAAAGCTTGATGAAACTACTATCCTTTCTAAAGACCCTCTATGAATATCTTACAGTTTGAAATTTCTTATTGGGTATTAAAACATAGCACTAAAATCATCTTCTGGTAAATCAACATTTCAGAAAATATTGACTGTATTTCAGCTGTATTCCAACTCTGAATTAAAGAAATCAAGTAAAGTTTTTAGGCTTTTTTTTTTTTTTTATCTTATTTTTATTTTTACCTTATTACCTCTTCACCATCCAAGTATAAAAATGAGCACACAGTTAAATTGCACTTGTGCTCAAGATCACCTGATTGGAGTATTTAGGTAACTATAACTAATTAAAGTTTAAGGCTTAGGGAAAAAATGTAAATAGTGTACTGTAATTATCGTGACAACCCATGGTAATTTCACATAGAGCTGGACCCCTCTGCAAACTGATTAGCTTTCTCAGCACTTCCCGCACACTATTAAATATTTAATGTCATGCCTTGTCATATGTAAATTCTTTGAGGTGGCTGAAAAATGAAAGGCTCCAAGTAGTCTGAATATGTGTTGAGTTTCTCACGACTTTTTGAGAAGAGGGATGGTACTTTCTGAGGTGAACACCAGTGCCATCTTCCTGTAGCATTGTAGCTAGTTTGAACTGGTGATTTCCCAGTAAACAGTTGGAAGAAAAAGGCTAAATAAGTGTTATAAGCCAGACCATGACATGTGGGGGACATTGAGGAAAAAGTAGATTTCAGACATTGGACTTTGAGGATAAACAACCTCTTCAATCAATTCTAAAAAAAACATTCTACACATTTACAGGCTCTGGCATGGAGGAGTTGGTGTTGAATCTATAATGATCTCAGATGTTGAGCTAATTTATGAGTTGCTCAGGAGCACCTGGTTCCACAGCTCCAACTGACTGTATCAGGACATTACTCATAATCACACACTCCGGTGCTCATGATATTTCTCACTCTCAGGTGTTTGTAATGTTTTAATGATTTATAATTACATTTATGGTGTCACCCAAATGAGGATGGGTCTCCCTTTTGAGCCTGGCTCGCGTAAAGGTTTTTTCCTTATACCATCTGATAGTTTTTCCTTGTCACAGTCACTCCAGACTTGTTCATCTGGGATAAAGAAGCACAAATTTAAATATAAGTCAATTTTGTTTTATAATTCTTAAATTCTGTAAAGCTGCTTTACATACATTGTGAAAAGTGCTATAGAAATAAACTGATGGTATAAGAGCTCTTTCTATGAGCTTCAAGGTTTCCGGTGGAAAATCCAGACAGGAACGTATAATGTATGTAATAAATGTAGAAAGTTCATCGTTAAAGTGTTGCCTTCTACTATTTCTGACAACCTGAGAATTTAAAGCCCATCCACTGTTTTCATTAGTCTACATTTATATCAGCGGCATTTGGAAGACACCTTTATCGAGAACAACTTACATTAATACAAGTTGAGGAGTTAAAAGACCTTGTGCAAGGACCCAGCAAATTTCAGCTTGGTGGTGCTGTGATTTAAACCCATGACCTTCCAATCAGAAGGCCAACATCTTATTCACTGAGCTACCACCTCCTTTTACTGTTCTCCCTAAACTGTTCTTGCAAGCTACTTTTTCACCAAGTATTTTCCATTTGCATGTTAACCATCACAAAATGGTTTTTAATCGCAATCGCAACAAATCGCAATGTGCAAAATTGTGTCCGTCCCTGACAAAGTTTGATGCTTCTGATTAGTAAGGAACACATGTAAGTGCACATGCCTCAGGTTTTATTGACCTGTCAGGACTTCTGAACTTCAGCAGCACAACTATTGAACTCACAACCTTCAACATTTTAACCAGTTAGCCTCATCTGGTCTGTTTTGTATCCTCTCTTAAAGTGTTAGTCAGGATGGTGAGAGAGGTAAGGAAATAAAACTATCCTAGTAAAACCACTGTTGTAAAAACAGTGTTGTATAGTAGACTTTATATTTTAAATGTAAACTGTATTTTAAATTAATCTAAGCTGTGCTTCTTACAGGAGGGAAAGTTATCTTGTGTAAAACCCAAGCTCTGCTACAAATCCATTTTTTTTCCCTTTCAGAATTGACTTAAAAGGCGTACGTGCAAAAAGCACACTGTGTCCTACATAACACATAGTAAAACGTTTAAAAAAAGAATCTCTTTTGTCTTGAAAAAGAGAAAGCAATGAGCTATAAGGAAGTGCTACAAAGCACATACTTGAAGATGGGGAAGCGGGAATCAACACCGCTCTGCTAGGAAACTGCATGGGAGTTCATAGATTTTAGGTTGCTGTGGCAACAGCATCAGACCTGTTCTTTGAAATACCTTCAGAAGATGTTTAGGGTCTATTAAAAGCAGAGGGAAATGGAACTCTGCAAATAAATATGATTTACTACATTGGAGCCTCTAAAATACCCTTCACTGTAGTTGTAAAATGGTCTTATTAAGGACTTTCCCCAGTTTCTTCAATCAAAGAAAGCATTTAAAGCATCTTTAAAAGGCATGTTTAGTGCCTTGTGGATTAGGAACCCGTTATAAAGAGTCCCCTGTTAAACACTACTAACTTTATTAGCTCAGTAATTCGCTGTCTGGGAGTTAGCTTTATGAACTGCTCATTGTTGTTGCTGAGTAGTGACTCTTACCTCTCTGGATTCTTTCTCTTTGACTTTCTCTTTGACCATCAAGATTTTCGCATCTCCATCTAGAGTACCATCTAGCCAAACAACAGGCATGTGCCACTGAAGGTGTTCAGTGATTCTACCTTGTTGTGTACAAACTGGTGGGTCTGAAGCTTACATGGTCCAGTGGGTTTTTGTCCTTCTACTGTGCACTAATGGCTATTAAGTCTGCAATATAAGTCTGTAGCTGGAGTTAGGATTTCTGCCATTCACCCTCTCATTCTACTTTTCTGCTCAGGTTCTCTGTTGTCATTTCCTTCCATAAGTTTTTTTCCACAGTTCCCACCATGTAATTGGATGTTGGGCTGTATAAGTAGTACTAGTGTAAGCTTCTCTTGCTGTAAGGTGTACTCCTCTCTGCTGAGCCTGCTATAGCTGCAAAATTGCTAACTCAACAACACTGGGGCTGGAGGTGGTTTTATTCTGTTTATACATATTTCCCTGTCGAATTGGTTCTCCCTCGCTGTCGCCACTCAAGAGTTTCCAAAGGCTTCACCTGAATGAAAAATCAGATTTGGTTGCAAACTGCTTGGATGCTTTTCTTTTCCCCCCTCAAGCTGTTATGTTACCTGAGTTTCTGTTACTACATATTTCTAGTGCTGTAGTTGGTTTTCCTACACATAACTCCTTATTCCCTTACGACAAGCACAGTGACTGAACCATGTTGCAAACTATGTCGCAACACTCACACTGGTGCAGTCGAAGTCTGAATCCCCAGAATGCTGATGCTCACATACTGAACCAGGCAGGCAAATTTTGGCATTGATTTAAAGATGAACTTTACCCAAACAAGCCTGGACAATGTGCTACTGGTAACACCTATGTCTGGCAATCACTGCTAAATGGAAGAACTGAAAATGCAATTTGAGTTGACCCCAAGGTCTAGTCTCATTACACCAAATCCATTGGACAATGTCATTAAAAATTGTATTATTGCTTTGCAGGGAACAAATCTAATGAACTAACAGCCTGGACAAGTTCACCATCATGGCACAAATTATTTCTCTTTTTCTCTTGGTAAGCTCAGAAAAGAACTCAAAAAGAAGTAAAAAACAGAGCAGGCAAATCATTGGCATTATGCTAACCAGCTTATTTCCCCTAATGTATACCAGTCATTATTATGCTTGCTAGTGCGAGCAAACCCTTCCAACCTGTGCAGTATTAAATCTTGATGAGGATGCTGAGATTGTTGATAGCAGCCACATAAGTAATTGCCCTCAGCTTGCTAGAGCTACAGGCTGTCCAAAAAGTCTCCACACATATGGGAAATTAACACTATTTTAATTTTGGAAAATGTCTTCGAAAATATTTAGTTTATATTATATATTTTTATAGTCTTCAGCAGCGCCTTTTGTTTCAAGAACATATCTAAATGATTCTCATGGCTGAATCAGGAGGCACAACACTGTTGCCGAACTAAGAACCAAAGTTTAACACATGACTGTGTGTATTGACAAAGAAATTGCAATCGTGTAGAGGATGCAATGTAAATACAGTTACATCTTGATTAAAAAAAAAAGTGTTAAATCCCTCTAAGTATTATGACTTTACAGACACACTGTCTCATGTGGGATTATCAGCACAAATATGTTCTTGGTTCAATGAGATACAAGGCTTTTCTAAGAACAGGTGCCTTATCCATAATACTACACAGTAATCACTGGTACTTTCTTCACCAGCTGAAGAGCAGAGTAGTGCCACAGGGACATGGGTGTGCATGGCCACATGTTGTGATCTTACTATCAAGTGCTACAAATGTTGGCATCCATCTATATTGGGATTTAAACCTGAAGCGGGTATGGCTTAAACAAGATTTTTTTATTTATTTATTAAATATAATCCCTTCCATGGTGCTCACAGAAACAGTGAAAAAAAAAGAAAAGCTTAGCACTGTCAGTATTGTTTGCAAATTCTCTGACATTTTCTCAACCTTGGCTACACCATGTATTATTTCCCAAAAAAAGAAACAAAATTGTAGCCTAATTTAAACCATCGGGACACAAGCATTATGAATAATGGAGTGCTATAAATTCATCATGCAGTGGTCCATGATTTTTATTTGTCCTCATGTTTAACCATTTGCTGACACTCTCACTTGTGCATCTCTTTGCTGTATCCCAGAGGATCCCAGTGCAAACCTGCAGACTTAATCAGATACCCAGGGAACCTTTTTAAGGCAAACTTTTTAAAAAAGAAGAAGAAGGAAACAAAAACACTGGTAACTGGTTACAACAAAAAAGATTTTCAAATGAGCAGGGTCGAGTAATGTAAGAAATCCCAACTTTTACATTATCTATTTGTAAATATACCTACTTGTGTATATGTGAATTTATGCCATTCTAGGTGCTTCTGCCAACATTCATAGAACCACAAATAATTAACATTTGCTCAGTAATCATTAATGATTTCAGTCTTTGGTGGTCAGCTTAACAAGGCTTTTGCTGTAATGCATCACATGGAAGCATGTAAAACAAGAGAAAGGTCACGGAAGGCAGATCCGGGTAAAGATATTACATAAACCCATAATGTCAGGGACTTGAGTAGCTCAGTAAAGGCAGCAAATGTGACAAACCCCCAGCAGGAGAGCCTTGATGTGGCTCAGCCTATGAACATCAGCAACAGGCAATAGAAAAGGCTGAGCTCTGTTCTCTTCACGACCGAAATGGGTTCCTGCAGTACAGACCCATACCATTCAATCAACGCATATAAAAGTCTGGGTAATGCAGTATATGAGACTGCAGGCAAGAAAATCAAGTGAAGTGTAAATCTGATATGTGGAAATTTGTGAGGCGATCAGATGCTTTGATTCAAAATTCGGTTGTGACATTTTGTATTCATTTTTCAAAACTGTTGCTAAAAAGAATTTCCAGAATATTTCAGCCTTGATGTGCCACAAAGGCGATTCCTACCTGCTGTGAAAGTTACACCAGCTACCAAACTTGCTGATCAAATGCCAAGAAAGATCAGACGAGACCACTCGCAGTTGAATCAGAATAGGAATTTACTTTCATGTCGGGATTCCAACAAGCTTGTGTGTGTATGGGAACACAACTAGCCAGATGATTTCTCAAGTACTTTTGAGGTCTTTGAGCAACTGTGCTCCAGTAGCATAAAACATATTTCCCCTTAGAATTCATCTTGCAAAAGTAATATTTGGACTTTCAAAGTTCTTCTCTGTTGTTGATTGATTTGAGAGCGCTCCATGGAAACAAAGTATCCGAGTGGTGCAAAAGCGTATGCAATCACACGTACACTTTTAGCCCTCCCTCACTCTGAAAATATATGCCAGGTGTTTAATGGCTCTCTTTTTGGGTCACTCTGCTGAGTGTTCGAGTGTGATGACAGCACACAGCAGCAGGTGTGGCCCGACTGTGTGAAAACACTGGCTTGCTGTGAACACTGCAGGCTCCTAAATGCTGTTAATCTGGATCAAGTTATTTCAGCACAGCTGGCCTATAAGTGCCCTTGAAATAATAAGAGCTTCAGCAGAAATTTTCTTAGGTTCTACTCTTCGGAGCTTGAATGCCAAAAAAAAAAAAAAAAGGAGCTTCCAAGCAAAGTTTCTTTTCTCATCGTTTTATGATCTCTGTACCTGAATCACATTGTCTTCTAATTCACACACCTATATAAGTCTCATTCTTTACAGCACTCTTGTCCTGCTCATGTCTCCCCATGGTTGTTATTTTCTCCTGGTCCTTGTCTTTACAGTAAAGCTAGTTTTACTTAATTTGTGGTGTTTTGTTTCTTTGTTTTGCATTTTATATGTTTGCACACATGCTTGAATATACAGTAACTTTATCTGAAGTTCAGATTAAACCATAATTCACAGAAAGGATTGGCAAGGTTTAACGCGTCACCCGATCTCATGCAGATCCTTTGAATATTAATGTGAAATCTGACAGAATGTGACTCAGCACCAAACCCAGTCTAGAACATCTGTTGATTTTCACTGTTTTTTTTTTTTGTTTTGTTTTGTTTTTTTCATTTTGTCTTGCATGACCTGATCACCTTACCTGCTCTCCACCCATCAGCCTGGAGGTCTTTCATGATTAAACTTTCAATTATGGAGTGTCTGGCCTTTTTCATTAACTCCACTGAACAGACCTACGTCATTCTGCTCCTCAGAGGCTCGAAGAAGCATATGGGAACTTACACACTCTCTTCCCTTCGCTGTATGTGTAAAGTTGGCAGAGTTTATACTCTTCAGAACTGCAAGCCAAAATGTACGATTTCTACTGGGAAAGAAAAATAAGACGGTCTGATTTTGTTTAAAAAACATCTCAATAAAAGGGTAATAACAGACCCCTTACCGCATAGAAGTAAATGGCCATGAGCCAGCACTTAACATAATTTTAAATAAAAGCAATACCAGGCTTAAAGTATTTTGCAAAAAAAACTTTGGTTATATGGAACATGGTTATTATTTAAGCCAGGTACCTTACCAAAAAACAAAACAACTCATCAGGGAATTGTCAGGGAATTTTTTAAGAAAACGCATCCCTTTGTAATACTCTCTATTTCTGTTGTCTTGAATGGTTCATCTCTTGACATTTTCAATTTCACGTTTACATATTTCCAGTTTTTAATAGTCATTATACTAAATGTTATATGATGACTCTTCAGGGTTGCTGGCCTGCTTGTAAATAAAGATAAAAGCATTAAATGTGAAAGTTTGGATATTTATAGCCACAGATGAGTGGGATCACGATTAACTGAGGGATGCTGACGCATTTCTCTTGCCAATTGGCCAGTCGTTTTTGTTACTATTATTGGTAGTCGTATTGGTATTAGGCAGGAAAACGATATAACTCTCGAGTTCAAAAGTAATTGATTTCATCTTAAACTAATTACATATTTTTCACTTTAGTGGAGCTTATTAGGATGATCCAAAATGGGTCAGCTTGTATCACTAAAGACGGCAGCAACAATGGTGTCAGCCTCGTTCAGAGCCTGAGTGTGTTATCTTTATAAACTTGACCTAAAAATTGGTCAGGTGGTCATCCTTTCAATTTTCACAAGTTGGAAAAGGCTAGCGTGTTACTGCAGTAAACAGTAAGGTGGTTAAAGGTGGTCATTTCAGTTTTAGCATCTGATGTCTGTTTAAATATACAATATATTGATAGAGTATAGACAGATGGTCAGCACATAGGCTTCAATAAAAGTATTAAAAGTTTTATTTAACTGGTGCATTTGGCTCCAGATTATGAATATCAAAGGCAATCACCTGCATGGCATGCAGTCTGGCTGTTTCTCAATCTGAGAGGAAAATCATTTATTATGTTTGGAGCTAAGCAAAGTGTCAGATTTTCCATTACCTTCAGTCCCAGGACGGACGGGTTGCTCTATAAAAGGCAGACTCCACTGAGCTACTACAGCAAAGAACTGGGACACACATGCAGCTTTAAAGTCAGTACAGACATTGCCCTATATAACGCTTCATCCCTTCACCTCTGTCTGGCCTACTAAAAGGAAGCCAAACTCCTAATGCTAAGAGGATCTAACATCTGATATATTTGTAGATTGAAAATGTGGTGGCTTGTGCAGTTAGATGTGATGTGCCTTCAAATTGTAATGAGATCTGGATTTTGTTATTTCCCCTGTAGTAATGGTCAAAATTCCTACAGATGTCAAACACTACTTCACACCCCCTCTACAGTAAAAGAAAGCAATGCCCAAGGGAGGCTGTAGATTATTACTAATTGGTTGATTTGCTACATAATTATTGTCAAGCAAGACACATCCAAGGATTTGCACTAAGACATGATTCCTTCATCTGCAAGTGAGGAAGTCTCCTGTGTCATAAATATTCATAATGCTATAGATGAAGATATCCCATGGGGGCTATGGTCATTCAGAACCAATAGGATACAGTCTACACTTAGAATAATGTTAGACAGCCCCCACACCTACCCAAGCTACAGTACTTTTTGAAAGCTGTCAGCTTTGTCTTTATTTTAACCGGGTTCAAAAGCCTCTTAACAATGCGGGTCTCAGGTAAAAAAGTGAAATCTCTAGAGGACACAGAAACATAAAAGAGTCTATGGTACTTGAAATTCAGGACAGGAAGTGATTAGACACCTAAAAACAATGAACATTGTTTCACAGACTGTGAAAAACAGGAAATCTAGCAAAAGATTATTTTCTAGGCTCCCCATTCAGATTATGCAAATGACCTGAACATACTGACAAATATTTGGCCCCTGCCTTTGTCTGAAATTAGAGATAGAAAATATGGCCTGAAAAAGGATAGACCGAAATGTTTTTTTTTTTTCTCATTTACTCTTAAATATGAAAAATAAAAAAATATGACAGACACTGAAATTAACATGTAATAGAGGTTTGCTATTGCTTATTTATGTAATTATTATAGTAAGTAATATACTAATAGCTACAAATTTGGTTTAAATTAGGAATATGGCTTTCCATTTGTTGGTACATCCTAAATCCTAATACTATTTAAAAACTTTTAATGTCGCACGTCATCTGATAAATGTGAGCGGAACTGAATGAAGCCATTAGAAATTATATCACAATCGGTGTACCCAGGATTTATGACTCTTCTATCTATCTATCTATCTATCTATCTATCTATCTATCTATCTATCT
>JAAIIK010000111.1:319315-344969 GCA_014706435.1 Silurus glanis
TCTATCTATCTATCTATCTATCTATCTATCTATCTATCTATCTATCTATCTATCTATCTATCTATCTATCTATCTGTCTGTCTGTCTGTCTGTCTGTCTGTCTGTCTACACTGTATATACATATTTAAATGTATATATATTTTATATATAAATCATTATATATATGCATATGTGCAATCATAGCAATAAAGCTTTACATTACTTTACATCAGTAACTCTATTATATACAGCTCAAATATTCAACTGAATTTTTTTTACTATATATGGGAATAAACTATATTTTAATAACTAATAATAATACTAAATGTTAAAAGCCTGTAGTCCTGGTAGACTAAACATTACACTAATTACACCACATTACAATAAAAACATGATATTTTAAAGTCTCGTATTTTGTCAAACCCCTCTCTCTACCCAACCCCTCGCTCTGAAATATTTAATAGGGCTCCAAGTTTCCAGACACATCAGAAAGCCTTAACAAAGCACTCGAAGCTGTTTGCTCTTGCTTGGAGAAACTAATTTATTTGTAGCAATCCCTCCAAAAACTTCCAAAACATAAAGTCTTAATTGGGAAACAAATTGCTGATGCCCAAATTCTCTGACATAAAAGATGCAAAAAAAGACTTTCTTCTTCTTATACAATACACAGAGACTTTGTGTTTGATGTGCAGCTTCCTACTCATGGGTCAAGATCAAGATGGGTCAAGTCTTTTCAGAAGCTTTGGAACTGGCAATCGGGTTAATAATTTATTTACCAAAAGGGAAATCCATGGACAAGGGCTCAGAAGACTGTAGCTTATTTTGTAGTATTGTCTGTGACCAGCTATGGCCCAGAGACTGTAGTAGAAAGTGTGATATCCAGTGTGTTATGGGAATCAAATTTACCCATTTGCAACAGCAAAGTCCTCTAAAAAAGCTCCTCCTACATATTGCAGTACTGTCCTGTATCTAAGGGAGTTTGGCTGCATAAACCATTTATTCAGCGATACATCTTAAAATAAGTTTTTCAAGAGTTTACATATGTAACCAAAGGTTCCACAAGTGAAAGACAAGCAAAGAAGGTACCATTAGACCTAGTGACATTTTTACATTTGCTCAATTCCTTGATGAGTAATAAGAGCAATGTTTTGACAAATAGCAAAGTAGTCACCTTGTGGAATCGTGGTTATCTACCATATGCAACCTTCCATTTTACTTCCTTTTGTTGATACCTTGCAAAGTTGCCTCAACAGTTCATTACATGTCCTGACGTTGAAAGAAAATAAAAGACCACACTCATATGCAATGAATAGTACTTTAATGAGATTAATCACTTAAAAGGCTAATAATGTTAAGTAGTACTGGGAAATGTGTTGATGCTGCTCCTTATACTATTGAGGATAACAACCCCTCAACATTAAGAATTTTGTGCTGATACTGTTACTATTTGGATGATCATGAGATTACGCTTAATATTCTACATAAGATGAACTTTAAGTGAGGATCACTCAAATGCACCACAGAGCAACATGCAGTCTGTAAAATCTGGTGATGTAGATTATGATTTCAGATACAGCATGACAGATTTGATCTCTTGTCCCTGAAAAAACTGTCAACCTGTCTCCTGTGTTCACTCAATACTGCCACCTACACTTTATATGGTATCTTTAGAAAAAGATGCTTCTTGCTGACTCTGCAAAAAAGTCTGAATCATTGCCAAGCTTTATCATTTGTGTACTATTTCTACCTGCTGGGGGTTTTCTGGTAGCATCTTCACATATACATTAGGTCTAACCAATGGAATTCAATCTTGCACCCCTGTGAGGTGGACTCCTGTATATATGCAGTGGCTAACAGAAAACCTGTAAATGATACCCTGCAGGCAATGTGCTCAATAACCACTCGTTGCTATTAATATTCTGTAAAGTAGGTGCAATGGAGAAAATCACCTTGCCAGTATCTGTGTGATTTCAAAACTGACACAGGGATCTCCTAATGCATCCCCCACATAGCAAAAATGCACCTAAGCTGTTGCATCAGGTGTTCTGGTTTCATAATTTGTAGAAGCAGACAATCAAGGCTTTCCTAGGCCTGTGCACCAACAACTTGTCTCGATTCCAACCACAGCTGCCACAGTGTGTTTTTACCAGGCTTTGAAAATGGCATTTAAACCCATCAAACATGTTTCTTTATCTCTGCTAATAGACCCAGTGATTTGCTAGATTCTGTTGCCATGACTCCCATAGCTTGAAGTCCTGTATCATAGATTTCTGTGTCTTCTTACTGTGGGGATTATTTCCTTAACGGCCAGTAGCAAATATGCAACTGTTTCAGCAATACAGCTTACATTAGCTGGTGTATCGTATGCATTAAGAACCAACAGCATCCAACATCAGCTCTTCTATATTGATATTAATACACACAGCTTGTCTGTATTAATAGAGCATTTTTATTCTTCTCTGTCAGATGAATTGTTCTCAGGTGTACGGTTTCTGCTCATGTCACTCAACAATAAGATTTGTACTTTGTGACATAGCAAAACCACTCACATGGGTGGATGCGTCACAGTACCGATTAAGCACTTGTCCAGCTGCATTGTACGCAATATCAATCTGCACTTTTGACAAGAAAACCTATTAACTAGCCTATAGAGCATTCAGTGATGCTGCTGTCTTCCTGCTTTTCAATCCAGTATCCAGTCTGTTTTGTTGTCAAACTAGTCTGCAGCCATTTCTGTTATTCCCTTCATGGTGGCTGCGCCAGTGTCTGTGTAAGATAATAAATAGACAGTATCTTTATATCATGTTGCTAAAGACATTTGCTGCAGTTACAGATGCTGTATATGTCTGGAGCAAATATTCAGGATGACATAGTTACCATACTTTACACATGTCAGAGTCTGGTTCACTCCAGGACTTGGGTTGCTGTCTGTGATTCTCATTTTCTGCCATGTCAAGTCAAGTGGATTTTCATTTTAACCATATACAGGTAGTCCCCACGTTACTTATGGTTTTTCGATCTTACTACAACATTTTTTTTTTTACAAATATTTTAAGTTTCATGCAGCAGGCAAACATGTATATGCAGTATGATATGTTGGGACTGCCACATACATATATACCACTACATACTGTACATATCTTCTGTAAAGTCTATACAGTATGGTGATGTAAATTGCTCTGTTTTGCTAAATTATGTACTCTAATGAAATTATTAACAAATTGATACTGATCACCATTCTCCTGGGTAGACTAGGCCATGTCTCGATTTACGATATTTTCAATTTACAATGGGGTCATCAATACGCCGCTCTGTCACAAGTCAGGGACTACCTGTACAATTGGTACCTTATATATTGAAATGAAAAAACATTCATCCAGGACCAAGATGCTACATAAGACATATATTTACATGAGACAACACAGAACTAAGACATAAGCAAACTAGTACAACAAGAAAATAGAAGAATGGAACATTAAATTGCAGTGCAGCACTTACCAGTGCACAGAGCTATTGTGGATGTTGAATAAAGTGCAAAGCATAGTCTATATAATAATCAGAGGTGGGAAGTAACGAAGTACAAATACTTTGTTACTGTACTTAAGTGGATTTTTCTGGTATCAGTACTTCACTATGTATTTGTTAGACAGCTTTTTACTTTTACTCATTTCATTTGTACACAAATATCTGTACTTTCTACTTCTTACATTTTAGAAACAGGCTCATTACTTTAGTTTTTTTGTTTTAGTTTACGTTTAGTTCTTTTTTCAGCCCATCAACATATTTCTTGTCATTTCCTGGCTCTCACACACCACAAACATAGGCTAGTTTAGGAAGCAAAAATTAGCAGGCAACAAGAAGTCTGGGGTTAACATGGATGAGACAGAGGGAGTCAGTAATGTAAACATGACTGAGAACAGAGACATTCCTGATCATCATCATCATCTTTTCTCTGCTTGTGTTCTATAAGGTGGATGTTCAGCCTGGACACATTCATTAGGTAACAAAATTTGAAATTCGTTTTGTATTAATACATTAATTAGAACTTATGGAATTAACGCGTTAATAATGTTTTAACGCAAATTAACTTTAAAAGCCTTAATTTTATTAACGCATTTCAGTTTGACCATTTCTAATACATATAAGAGGCACACCTTTATTCACGACGTCCTTTCTTTACTCAGAATATATATTTATTTACTGATGAAGTCTCAAATCAGCACCAAAATCCACCATGATGCACACAAAGTTCCTCATAACACCGAAACCACCTTAAATTACTTTGACTTTTTTGATCATACAGATAAGAGCAATACATCATTTGAATCTGTAAAGGGTCTTCTTTTACAGATACATGCATAGACACATACATAAATCAACCTGAATCTCAGTGAATACTTGCCTTACAGACATAATAAATATAATAATAGAAGGCTAGAAACTTTTAAGTAAACAAATATCCTCTGATTATGTAATCCATATGAGAGTTAGAAGTGGTACAGTTTCTCCTGTATCACCTCATTAACTGTCCGTGTGGAAACGTAGCAAAGGTTCCGTTTGGTGTCCTGATGATTTACGTTATTTAAAACACCGCAATTACTTTAAAACATTTACAATAATATTCTGTCTTCGTGTTTTAGATTGGAATGGTTTTTACTAATAATAAAAAAGCATAAAGCTTTGCATAAAGCATCAATATTTGTCCATGCCCATGTTGATTGGAGTATTAAAAACTTGAAAAGTATTAATTTAAGGTACATTCAGAACAGAATAAAATTTACGATTAAGTTTCATTTAATGTTGAGTTAATTTATGGCAAGCTTGCTTTTAATCGTGATTAAATATTTTTAATCGATTGAAAGCCCTAATATTAATATGAAGTGATGTCCAGTTACCAGCGTGACACTAAAAGAGGTAGTAGTAAAGGTTACTTTTTACTTAAGTACATGTCAGAGCCCAAACTTCTTTACTTTCACTTGAGTAAAAAAGTGTAGTCTGTACTTTTCAATTTCAACTTTTACCAGAGTTTTTTAAAACATGAGTATCTGCACTTTTACTTAAGGGAAGGATGTGTGTACTTTTGCCACCTCTGATAATAATAAACTGTATAGAAAAATTTTGGAATCAGCTATGCCACCATGTTGGATCCATCAATTGGATTGTGTTTGCATGCGTTACCTCTGGGATTTCTGCTCCTAGGGTGTATTCCTGCCTCATGCCCAGCCATTAGGGTTGCACAAGCCAGTGTACTCTTAGTGCCAATCCCAGGCCCGGATAAACGGGGAGGGTTGCGTTAGTAAGGGCATCCAGTGTACATGTGCCAAATCAAATATGCGGATCACGAAAGAAAAATTTATACTGGATCGGTCGAGGCCCGGGTTACCAACGACCGCCACAGGTATCGTTAGCCAACAGGGTACCGGTGGAAATTGGGCTACTGTTGGCCGAAGGAGGAGAAGGAGAGGAAGAAGACGTCTACAGAGACGGCATGGATAGGAGAAGTGGAGGAAAGTGGAGGTTTGGTTTGCTAATTTAAATGTTGGTACTATTACTGGTAAAGGGAGAGAGATAGCTGATATGATGGAGAGGAGAAAGGTAGATATGTTGTTTTTTTCAGGAGACCAAGTGGAAAGGGAGTAAGCCCAGGAACATTGGAGGTGGGTTTAAACTGTTCTATCATGGTGTGGGTGGAAAGAGAAATGGTGTAGGGGTGATCCTGAAGGAAGAGTAAAGTAAGAGTGTAGTGGAGGTGAACGTGAAGCTGGAAGTTGAAGGGGCGATGATAAATGTCATCAGTGCTTCTGCTCCCCAAGTGGGTTGTGAGATGAAGTTTCTGGAGATTCTGGAGTGAGTTAGATGACGTGGTAGAAGGTTTACCTAGGAATGAAAGATTGGTGATTGGGGCAGATTTAAATGGGCATGTAGGTGAAGAAAACAGAGGTGATTAGAAGGTGATGGGTAGGTATGGCTTTAAGGAGAGGAATGTGGAAGTGCAGATGGTGGTAGATTTTGCTAAAAGGATGGAAATGTGTTGACTAGTAAGGAGAGTGTGTTGAGAAGATGGAGGGAGTATTTTGAGCAGCTGATTAACAAGGAAATGAGAGAGAGAAGGTTGGATGGTGTGGAGATAGTGAAGCAGGAATTGGATAGGATTAGTAAGGAGGAAGTGAGAGCAGCAATTAAGAGGTTGAAGAGTAAAAAGTCGGTTGGACCAGATGACATACCGGTAAAAGTATGGAGATGTTTAGGAAAGATGCAGTGGAGTTTTTAACAAGATTGTTTAACAGGATTTTGGAAGGTGAGAGAATGCCTGAGGAATGGAGAAGGAGTGTGCTGGTACCGATCGTTAAGAATAAGGGAGATGTGCAGACCTGCAGTAACTACAGGGGAATTAAGTTGATCAGTCACACCATGAAGTTATGGGAAAGAGTAGTGGAAGCCAGGCTGAGAGAAGAGGTGACCATCTGTGAGCAACAGTATGGTTTCATGGTGAGGAAAAGCACCACAAACGCATTATTTGCTTTGAGAATGTTGATAGAGAAGTATAGAGAAGGTCAGAAGGAGTTGCATTGTGTGTTTTTGGATTTAGAGAAAGCTGCGACAGGGTGCAGAGAGAGTAATTGTGGTATTGTACTGTGTGACAGCAGTGAAGTGTGCAGTAGGAACGACAGACTGGTTCAAGGTGGAGGTTGGACTGCATCAAGGATCGGTTATGAGCCCTTTCCTGTTTGCAGTGGTGATGGACAGATTGATGGACAAGGTCAGATAGGAGTCTCCATTGACTATGATGTTTGTGGATGATATTGTTATTTGTGGTGAGAGTAGGGAGCAGGTTGAGAAGAGCCTGGAGAGGTGAAGGTACGTGCTGGAGAGAAGGGGAATGAAAGTCAGTTGGAGTAAGACAGGGTACATAAGTGTGAATGAGAGGCAGGGCAGTGGAGGGGTGCGGTTGCAAGGAGAAGAGGTTAGGGTTAGGGTTAGGGTGGAGAAGGTGGAGGAGTTCATTTACCTGGGGTCAACAGTGCAAAGTAATGGAGAGTGTGTTAGAGAAGTGAAGAAAAGAGTGCAGGCAGGGTGGAGTGGGTGGAGAAGAGTGATAGCAGGAGTGATTTGTGATAGAAGAGTATCTGCAAGAGTGAAAGGGAAAGTTTATAGGACTGTGATGAGACCTGCAATGATGTTTGGTTTGACCCCTAATGGGAGAAGCCAAAAGAAGAAGATGCCCAATGTTCTCAAGAGAGGTTCCAGATCTACTGTGACCCTGACAGGGATAAAATAATTAATGAAACTAAGTGATACAATGAGTGACTTCTTGTTCTGACAAGAAAGACATGTTTTTGGATTGCTGCTTGGCACTGGTGGATTTAGGTGACACGGGGCAGGCAACCAGGGTGGCATCTTTCCAGTGTGGCGGCAAGATGGCATCAACAAAAAAATAAATGGATTGTTTGCGTTGTTGTTTTGTTGTCAATTATGATGTCATGTCATTGTCAATGTCAAGGGAGTGTGCACCCACTGCCCGGATAATTTTCCAAATAAAAATTACGAATGACAAAAAAATCCTCAGGAGCCCAATTCAGAAAAAAGAGGAAAGAAGTAGGGGGAAACCTGCAAAGGATAAAGGTGTGTATGCAGCTCTATCACTCATCTTGTTATGAGGAGAGTAAAGGCCAATGCATTTAATGAAATTGGCTAATAACTGTATAGCACTTAGTTTATGTTGTGTTGCCTGCTATACTTTTATGCACAGATGTCGAGAAATTTATCAAAATAGAGAGTAGAATAATAATAAAAACTGATAATATTTATTTTAGCTGCATAACATTATAATTTATAGTATGTAGATTATTATAATGTGTGTAGCAATAAAACAATTACAGCCTGACCAGTCTAGTTGGATTGTAGTTAAACAGCACTTATAGATTTGGTTACCTCTAATTGAGGTGATGTCATAAAGGTTTTCTGTGATTGTACTGAAAAGGTCCTGAACTGAGTTCAGTAAGGGGGAATCTCCAGTGCAGCTTTAAAAGCTCATTAAAATAACATATTATTAGGATATAGATGCTGTAAGCAACTTATGGCTACAATTAACCAAAGAGTTTTTTAGTTCTTAATTCTGAGAGTTTTATCAATTGTGCACAATGACGTGTATATAATTGTGCAATAAATGCATTTAGGGTTATATTTATACATGAAATGGAGCTCTCAGAAATGTCTCCAAATTTAAGGACTGCTCTGAGAATATTTCTTACTCATCCAGTGACAGTAGCTGTAGCAGAGAGGAGCTTTTCAAAGCTGAAACTTATCAACGGGGGCTTATCAATCGTTCATGGTGTGGTTCACCCAGGGCCTAGAAACGCCATTGCCATTAATGGTATCTAAATAGCACGAACATACAGTTCAAAGGGAGTTTAAAGTTTAAAGGGAGCACTTTTACTTTTACTGGAGTCATATTTAACCAACTGATTCTCTACTTTTTCTCAAGTACATGTTTTGTGTTCTTTGTCCACCTTTGGCCGCAGGTACACAAATCGCTTTTAGTTCACCTAGAATAAAAAGAACATAAAAACCCTGTGCCCAATATGAAGCAAATAAATTGTTTACAGAGGCATGTGTTTAAACTGTACACCATTTCTTGAAGTAGGAACAAGCATCAGTGGACTTGTTTACCCAGTGCCACAGGCTATGCCTTATATAATAGGGCTCTCTTTAAGCTCAGCATGAGATTGAATTATTTTCTACTGTGCTCCTCATTCCTACTAACAAGTCCATTTTCCAGGTTGCGGTCTGTTAGGCCGGGAGAAACGGAGGTGGAAGCCGAAGTAGGTTAAGCGAGTCTTTAATAAGGTAATACAACAATAACCGTGTGTGAGCGTGAGAAGCGAAGGTATATGCGTGGTACGCCCGAAAGGGGCGAGGTCCACATAGTCTGATAACAATACCGAAGCGCTGAGGAAATATCCGTGGTACGCCTGGAAGAGGCGAGGCACACACAGTCCGAGACGGTTGCCGAAGCGCTGAGGAATTATCCACGGTACGCCTGGAAGAGGCGAGGTCCACACGATCCGATAGAATCCAAGAGTTCCTTAGCATAAAGTACAATAACGGACAAGGCCCTAAAGGAGCGAGGACCTTAAGTAGGCCGTGTGGAATGAGTGTCTTAGTATACTTAGTATGATGGAGAAACGCTCCGTGCGGGTGGGCCAGGGCGCAGAGGAGAGGCGAAGCTGGTGGTGCCCTGCCCTGACACGGTCGAGGCTGTGCTACCTGCAAACTTATTAAACTTACTAAACATGGAGTAGAATCTAATCTTTTAACATTGTGTGTATGTGTGTGTGTTTTTGGAAAAATGTGTTGTATAAGTGAGACAATGTTCTAGGACCCAGGTTATATACTTTATGCTGTATTTCATTTCTTGAGTATGATATAAATTGATTTCTTGTACTGCTAATTACATTACATAAAGATTTTTTTTAATCCTTACATTTTTATTTAGACCTTCAATGTACTTGTTTTTTTCTTTTCTCTTCCATTGAATAACTGTACACTTTATACTGCCAGGTCCATAAGAATTTTAAAGAATTGTTCAAAATGAAGCAGTCCAGATAAACACCAGATGTTTAATTCAAGGAGTTTAACAAAAATACTGCATTAACCATTTAACAATTATTTCAACATTTATTTTTACATAATCTCTCCATTTTCACAGGCTCAAAAGTAATCAGACAGAGTAGCGATTCTAAATATAAGGATTATTTCTAATACTTGGATGCAAATCCTTTGTAGACAATGACTGCCTGAAGTCTGAGTCATGGACATCACCAAATGCTGAGTTTCTTCCTTTCAGTTGCTTTGCCAGGCCTTTATTGCACCCACCTTTAGTTGTTGTTTGTTAAGTCTTTCTACCTTCAGTTTTTTAATCAGGGAATGGAAAAGCATGCTCAGTTGGGTTGAACTCAGGTGACTGACTCCATTTTTGTTTTCCTTTTAATGTTGCTAAACTTGCCAGTAAATTTTTTGTTTATAAAATACAAACAAAAAAAAACCTTGCAAACTCTTGCATACATACTTGACCAACCCATATGGCATAAATAAATATTCATAATTCCCCTAAGTGATACTAAGTATGCTTTTTTTTATTAAATTAAAATACATGCATATAAATACATTGAATTTCAAATACTGTTCAGAGTTTATAAGATTACAATTGCTCAGTGGTGGTTGTATATGAAGAACAGTATTTAAATGTGAGAATATTGAAAAACACCATCTTTTTTTTTTTTTAAAGAAACAACCTTGAGGAAAGAAGTGGATGTAAAGAGTCATAGATAAGCCTTCCTGAAAGGCATCTGAAATGTACTCTACATAGTGTAGCACTCTTCACTTTCTAAAGCTCCCGATGGCTATGAGCTGCGTTATGTAGGGTTAGGATTATACACACAAACAAGTCAGCATCAGCAAATGTTAACTTTTGCTGAAGCAATCAAATTTAATGATAGTACTGAATTGTAAAGCCCCAATGTAAGTGCCATTTAACAGGTATGTGGTAATTCAGTAGTAAGTATTGGTAGGTATGTGGTAAAACTCAAAATATTCTATATAAACAAAGCTCTAAACACAATTTGTTTGAAAGACCCCAGCATGCCATGTGATCTCACCAGGCCCTTGCCTCTTGTTGGTAATTTAGAACTTGACATGGGTAATAATATGAACACTTTACCTCACAGTGACAACTCACACAGCTGAATGCCTCTGTTATACTGCTGGAACAGACATTTCTGAGCCTGGAGAAAATTCTCCTGTATTTGTTGACCTAATGTGTGACTTTTTTGCTCTTAGGTCAAGAACATATTGACTATCATTTTTGCTTTGTGAAGGTTCCTCCTTCCACTTTTCTTGGACAACATCTAAGACTTAATAGGAAGAACACCATGGAGACTTGGTAAGACCTCTTTGATTGCAAATAACAGGGATTCAAACCACTGATTGCAATTCTGTGCAATAAATCACACATAATATTTTTTAGCGTTTGGTTAAAATGCTTGAACAGTCCATCTATTCATGCATAGAAAAAGGTCATAATGCCTTTCAACTACTCTCACTTGGACTGAAATGTATCTTAGAGTCTCATGTCATAACTACTAAAGAGGACAATCCCTAGATGGATGGAGTAATGATGTTTGATGCGTATATTAACTAAAGCTCTTAACCCATATGTTCATCATTTTTGACTGCCCACTTATGATGGTCTTGAATAACTGCATAAGAAATCAAATATATAAATGCATAAATGCAAATTAAGCATTATACAGTAATTCTGTAGGGCACTGGCTTTGTGTTCAGGAACACTGTAAAGGAAAGCAATGTTTATTAGGTATCAGTCAGGAATCTGTTTTCTGCAGAAGTTACTAACCTGTCACTATCGCTGTCTAAACATCTAAAACCAGCATGCTTCTCAAGAGGATTGTTAAAAGTGTTAATGCCAAATCAGGGATCAAAATGTTGGCACACAGAGGCCTGTTAATAAAACTTCACCCAAGATTGTAAAAGAAACAGTAACCGACACAGTACACTGGATTGAGGCTGTTAATAGCGGAACAATATATAGAGCTGTGAATTTGCTGACAATGGGGCCAATATTTAGGTGTCAAGCACACTCTTGTCGTCAGCATAAAAAATGCGAGGAAATAAATAGGAGCAGTTCCAAAGGAATCTTCAAAAGTCAAATAGTTTGGCCAGAGAGATGCGTCTGCCTTGCAGCACAGCTCCTGAAGAGATATTTCAAACTGTCACAGAGGTGCAATATATCAGACGACAAACCTGTTTAGATTCAGACCCACTTATTCTGCAGAAGCCTACATTTTTTGTCTCATTTTTTTTTATTATATAATAATGAAAACATCTCTCCGCTGTAAGACTGCTAATTATGCCAGACACCAGAAACTAAAGGCTGTTGACATCTTGTTTAACACATATGACAATCTATTTATCACTATTTATCAAGATAACACAAACTGGCACAGTATTTATTTTGGACTGCAATAAGGCTCTGCAGCATTTTTCTTGATGCATCATCTGTATTTAGAAGTTTTCTCATGAGGTGCAATGATCTCACAACCCATGACGACTTCACACTGCTGAAACAGCACAAAGAAACAGAATAAAGAGACAGTCCTGGCAGGGAATGCGTTAGAAATCTCTCCTTTTTTGAGATGCACCTACATGAACACTCAAACAAAATGGCACAAATTCGAACAGAAATTAAGCAAACAATTCATATCAGATATATTTAAAATGCTATTAAATAACTATTATTGTTCCAATAACATGAATGTAATGGATCCGAATCCAATCTGATAAAAATAATAAATTTGGCACGAATATGTCCTGCAATATTTCCTGCAATACCGACTCAGCAACAAGGGCGATTTGGATAAAAAGATGTGGAGATTTTACATGGTAAGACACGGTCTTGATTTAATAAATATCTTTTGCCGTGAATGCAGTTATGGGCGAATGAATTATTACACGCTTTCTATAAAAAAAAAAAATTTGTCAGTTTTGTCCTCTCGACGTACATTTTGCTTTGCTAATACGAAAGCATTTAAACTTATGAATGTTATTTAAACGTAAACGTTTGTGGGATTTCTCTGTAAAACAAATCAAATATTTGTAACTTGAATCATTGTAAGATATACGATTGACTATATGCATGATATTTAAGCAAATGACTTGTGTGTGGTTTTTTTTTTTCATCTCGAAGTTCATTTTACTTTGATGGAAATGTCCTTTGCAAATATGCCAAAAAACACACACACTCAACTGTATGCTATAAAAAAAGATATCTGCATTTAAAGGTTTGATTTCATTTGATTTCAAAGGTTTGAAACATGCATTTCCATGCTGATCTGTAACTTCATTACAAAAAAAATTCTATTATCTATTTTTACTATTTCAGTGACTTCATCAGTGTTACATCATTCCACAAATTCGCATTTTCGACTCCGGTTTGGGACAATTACTAAATTAAGGTATGTTTATTTTTTTTTATTAAATTGACTTGTGTAATTTCTTTGTGAAAGAGTTGGTCTCTCTTATTTTCTTTCTTTTTTCTTTTTTTTTTTTTACTTTTAGATATGTGAGTTTTGGGAGTGAAATTTTTCCAATATTTTTGACTCCAGTTTGGGACAATTACTCAAGAAGCAATTGCATAATAAATAATTAAATATTTATTATTAATTTTTTTAATCAAAGTCTTTTATTGAAAAATTTTAACAAGAAACACATATACACATTTTTTCTTTCAAATAAATTTGACTACTAAGGTTATAAAAAAATTATTTTGTTAATAAAGATTGGAAGACACTGAAATATGTATAGGAATTTTGAAAACAGATTAATCTTAATTGTATTTATTCTTCCACCCAAAGAGAGAGGTAGCAGATCCCATCGTTCGAGATCTAATTTTATTTCGGAAAGTAAAAGCTAATAATTATCCTTGTACAGATCCGCATGGCTATGTTTATTTAGATCCCCAGATATTAAATTTTTTTCTGAGACTAATCTTAAAGGGAGTCAAAACAGGAAACTGTGCTATATTGTTTTTAATTATCATTTTATTTTTTTTTGTATATTAAACCTGTAGGCAGATATTTCACCAAAAACTTTCAATAGATCCACAAGTTTTGGTATGTTATGAAAAGGATCAGATATAAAAAGCAGCATGTCATCAGCATAGAGGGAACCTTTGTGTTCCACACCCCCATGAGAGATGCCTTTAATATTGGTATTTTCCCTTTATGCAATAGCCAATGGTTCAATAGCCACAGCAAAGAGAATGGGTGACAGAGGGCACGCCTGTCTCGTACCACACTGAAGCTCAAAGAAAGGGGACAGGTTATTATTTGTCTAAAAGGCAGCCAGTGGGGATGAGAATAGCACTTTTATCCATGATATAAATTTAGGGGCAAAACCAAATTTACCAATACTTTTTTATTATTAGGTGTAAAATAACTTTTACACCAGTCTACCTCTGTTTTGGTATATTTATCATAGTAAATGGTTTCAGGTCCTATAGGAAAAAAGTCTAATACAAGGAGCATGCAATTAATACAAGGAGCATGCAATTAAGTATTTCCAATAACTAGAGATCAAGATTTCATGTTTCTGTGGAGGAATGATGGCTCAGCTTTCTTTGTAGAATTGCAAAGTAAATCGAGAGAACATCATCCAAAAATGTTTGGGGGCCATAAGGTAGTTTTTATGTTTGCTACACTTAGTTTGACCATAAAAAAAACACACACAAACAGGACCAATATGATAGTATTGAGTTACAGGTCTAGTGTCCCTTTTTTGTGGAAAATAGAATACAATAAAAACAACTTTTGGCAGGTAGTCTGCAGTGTATTGTATTATTATACTAATACATATTTAATTGACAAGCATGAATGTAAAACCACTTGATATTTTGGATTCAATCCCCCATCAAGGCTGGCTGAATCCCACCTATTACATTACAGATAGTGAGACAAAATTGCTTTTATCACACAAGCTTTCTCTTTTTGAAATGTAAAGACTTATTTGTTTAAGTTAATGGCAACATTTTTAAAGGAACCAAGTGATGTACCACAAGAGCACAAAATAGTTTTTTTTTCCAAGGAAGTTGTTATGTTTCACAGCACAAAACAGCTCTCTCACAACCTTGAAAAAACCCAAACTGCAAAACTTTCTTTGGTCTAAAGGCATGGTCTGGAGGAGTCAAAGTGCAAAATACTGACGGTTACTTGAACTATGCCGTTACATAACAGCTACATTTTTATATTTTTGTTTTGCTTTGAATGAGGTGGTTCTTGTGTATTTGGTACTGGGCATCTCTAAGAGGGCTTTTAGAGCTTCTAATATAGCTGTCATTCTGTACTTTCTTTAGTATTTTCATACTGAATAGCATCAATAACATATCATTCAGCTGGCAGAGTGCTTTAGAAAACATGCAATAAACACTCGTTTTGAACATTTTGAACATTGTGTAGCCTATTTCTTCTAGTTCTTCACTTCTCATTAATAAGAGTTACTTTATACAAAGAATCTGTTAAAGAATTCCTTTATTTGATCCACGCATCAGGCTTCTGATCAAAGCCATAGATGAAAAGTGCAAAGATTTTGGATGTGAAGTCCCAAAAACCTGATAACCATCAGAGCACATTAAAGTACCATAGATCTGTGATAATGTGAACCAAGATGAAACATTTGTGTAAACATAATACAGGTCTAGGGGTGTAGACTTACATAATACATTCAGATAATGTTCATTTTATCATCATTTTATGATGACCGCAGGTCATCATACTAATTATGGCAGAGACCATCTACTTAATGGACTCTTCATGAGAGCATTGCAACATAAAGCCACTGTGAAATGGTGGAATGTTTAGATAAAACAACTTGGGAAAAAAAAAGCCTAAAGAATGGTTGAGATAAATGTTCTAATAAGTGAATTTCTTAGTACATGAAGGGAATAGGCTGATGGGCTTTAACAGAGCTGATACACCATAGTGTTTTGGTTGTAACCTAATGAAATGACTAGTGTGGGAAAGATATTTTTTATTAACTTGTGTAATTGAACAGTCAGCTGTGGCTCATGCAACACAAATGCATCACAGAATAACTGTTCAGTGTGTCATGTTGTAATGTTGCAATAATAATAATAAACGTTTTTATGCAATAAATGTATAAGGAAGGCCAGCTCAGTCCTGGGGATTCCCCTGGACACTGTACAGGAGGTGGGAGAAAGGAGGATGGTAGCAAAACTATCATCATTACTGCAGAACGCCTCTCACCCCCTGTATGTAACCGTTACATCGTTGAGCAGCTCCTTCAGTGACAGACTGTTACACCCTAAGTGGCTGAAGGAGCGTTATAGAAGGTCTTTTCTCCCTGCTGCTATTAGACTTTACAATCAGAGCTGCTCCCAGTAAACCATTCACCATAATACAACACTGTTATTACTTTTTAGCTGTGCAATAACATTACCTGTGTGCAATATCACATGCAACATGTGAAATCTTACCTGCAATATGTGCAATAATTACCTGCAATACGTGCAATACCACCTATGTGAAAATACTACCTGCAATGCGTACTTTTTTCTTCCCTTATTGTATTTATACATTGTACTGTGTATATACTGTATATTATAGTATGTGTATTTTCTTTTATATATTTGCATTTATTATTATTTTTTTTTTATTTTTATTTCTTTCCTCTGCTGCTTATAGTATGTGTATATTCTTTTATATATTTGCATTTATTATTATTATTTTTTATTTTTATTTCTTTCCTCTGCTGCTGTAACAAAGAAATTTCCCCACTGTGGGACGAATAAAGGTATATCGTATCTTATCTTATCTTATCTTATCTTATCTTATCTTATCTTATCTTATCTTATCTTATAATAACACACATTTAAAACCGTGCAATATTACCTATGTGCAATATGTTTGTAAGTTTAACTACATATTGGTGGTCTCTTTTTCTTTTCTTTTGTATTAATACACTGTAATGTATATACTTTTATTATGTCTCTACTTTTTTATATATTTGCACAGTTCTTTTTCTTTGCTTTTTCTTTTTTTCTTTTGCTGCTATAACTTGCAGCTAACTTGTATTCATTGTCTAGGTGAATGTTGAATTGAAAGTATAAACATTGATCACACATGTTTATGACTGCATATGGAACCCACAAAATGATAGAGAGAATTTTTTTTTTACTGCAGCAATGAAAATGAATGTAAACAAAAATACATTATTTTTAAACTAGATCCTTATCGATATCTAGTGTATAAAATCTTTTTATTATTATTATTATTCCATTCCATATTTTTCCCCTCAATACTAATAGAATAACAATGTGAGCATTACCCAACATGGGTAACCTATAAAAGGTCCACTTGCATCATGCACGCTCTCTCCCATTCTCAGCAGGAATTGAGGCAGTGGATTGAAGGCACTAAGTATAGCGCTGTAATCCTTATGTGTTTTGCTAATTTTGTTGTTGTTAAATATTCACCATCAAAGGAATGTGTGCTGGCAGGTGACAGTGAGCAAGCAATGGAGTAAGTCATAATAATGAAGCCTAAGATTCTCTTCTCCTTGAAAACTGAAGACTATTTATACTTCTCAGGTCATTTGGTCATTACCTTCCTTCAGGAAACCATTTTGCATACATTTGATTGATGGTGAAACAGACCAATCACTCCAGCTCTTATTATAAATTAAGATGAACAGCAAACCTTGTCCATAACATTGTCATATTTATTGTGTCTATAAGGTTGAACCATTTCCAGCATGTCAATAAATTATAGTAGTACCGTAGATATAGCATATAAAGTATATAAAGCTAATTTAGCAATTTTACTTTGCTATTCATCTAATACTAGAACCCCATTAAATTAACTTGCATTTTACATCCCTTTTTTCTTTCATAGTCTTTTGACATTTCAATATATTCTCCAGTATTAGAAAATGTATATATGGGACTGGGTTTTATATTATAAAAGAGCTGTAAATGTATTTCATTTGTACAATAAAAAGTCTGACCATTACACCCATATGTGCTTGCTGAACTTTCCGTTCAAGATTTATTCTTCCTTTGATGTTCATCTGAGAAGGCTTTACACTAGATTTTAGGGCATGGCTGTGGGGATTTGTGATCATCCAGATACAAGAGCATTAGTAAGATCAGACCCTGATGTAGGGTGAAGAATTCTGGGGATCATATAAGTGTTTCAGGTTATCCCAAAGGTGTTCAGTGAGGTTGAGTTCAGGGTTTTGTGCAGAATACTCAAGTTCTTCCTTTTTAACCTTAACTCACTGTTCAACTTCTGTTTCCCAACAAGAAGCCGTGGGTGGATAAAACCATCTGCAATGCTCTGAGATCCTGCTCTGCTGCCTACAACACGGGGCACGCCACCGGGGACATGGACGAGTACAAGGCTGCGTTTTACAGTGTACACAGTGCGGTGAAAGAAGCAAAGCGGCGCTACAGGAGGAAACTGGAGTCACACTTCCAACATGGTGGCTCTAGGAGCCTGTAGCAGGGACTAAGAAACATCACAGACTACAGAACACCATCTTCTAGAATGGGGAATGCGGACACTTCTCTGGCAGACGAGCTAAACATTTTTTTCCTTGCTTCGAGGCTGCAGCTAACCACACTAGCGGTGCTAGCGGCACAAACAGCATGCACGCCGAGGGAGCCGGAGAGGTAAACACGTTCACCATCTCGGAGCATGATGTGAGGAGGGCATTCAAGAGAGTGAATACCAGGAAGGCAGCAGGACCAGATGGCATCACAAGTCGGGTTCTGAAAGCCTGCGCTGACCAGCTAGCACCAGTGTTCACTGAGATATTCAACCTCTCACTGGAACAGTCTGCTGTCCCCTCATGCTTCAAACAATCCACCATTGTTCCTGTCCCGAAGAAGCCCCAGCCCGCCTGCCTCAACGACTACCGCCTGTAGCCCTGACCTCAGTAGTGATGAAGTGCTTTGAAAGACTGGTCAGAGACTTCATCACTGCGACACTACCAGACACACTGGATCCTCTACTGTTCACGTACCACCAGAACCGCTCTACTGAGGATGCCATCGCAAATCTTCTACACACAACGATGAGCTATCCGGACTACAGAAAAGGGAATTATGCAAAGATGCTGTTTGTCGACTACAGTTCAGCGTTCAACACCATAATTCCCTCCAGGCTCACCTTTAAGTTGGAGGTCCTGGGACTCAGCCTGCCACTGTGTCAATGGATCTCCAACTGACAGACAGACCACAAGCCGTACGGGTGGGTAAAACACACCTTATCCACCCTCACCCTCAGCACTGGAGCTCCCCAGGGTTGTGTTCTGAGCCCCCTGCTGTACTCACTGTACACATATGACTGTGTGGCCACTTCCAACTCCACAACCACCACCAAGTTTGCTGACGACACTGTTGTGGTGGGCCTGATCTCCAACAATGACGAGACGGCCTACCTACAGGAGGTTAAAAACGTGGTAAAAAGGTGCCAGGAGAATAACCTTCTCCTGAACGTCAGCAGGACTAAGGAGTTGATAGTGGACTTTAGAGCGAAGCAGGAGCGGTCATACCAACCGCTAAACATCAACGGGACCCCAGTGGAGAGAGTGGACAGTTTCTGGTACCTAGTTGTTCACATCACACAGGACCTGTCTTGGTCCTGTCACATCAACACCCTGGTAAAGAAGGCCCGGCAGCGTCTGTACCATCTGAGATGCTTAAGGGACTTTAAACTTCCCTCTCAGGTGCTAAAGACTTTCTACACCTGCACCATTGAGAGCGTCCTGATGAGTAGCATCACTTCCTGGTTCGGGAACAGCACCATGCAGGATGGGCGAGCACTCCAGAGGGTGCTGCGGTCAGCTGAACGTACCATTCACAACGAGCTCCCTGACCTGCAGGACATCTACAGCACGCGGTGCCGGACCAGGGCCAGGAAGGTTGTAAAGGACCTCAGCCATCCAAACAATCGGCTCTGTGTTTGGCGTTCATCCCTCTAAACAGTAGCATTTACTATTTTCTCTTAGTGCAACATTGAGCTCTGTAAAGGGTGCTTGTTTTTCAGTTCACTGGTCAATCATTTAGCAGCATTACTCCTTGTCCAGTGCATTTTCTGCAATTTAAGGGATATTTATTCCTAAGAAGACATTGGTGGCCACCCACAGGCCATTAAAATAGCCATCTCACCATCCATAACCATTAGAAATCCCACATGACCCTAATTTTTTTTGTTGCTCTCAAGATTCAAGCATCCTAATGATGCTCAAATGTCAAACTGCAATATTCCTAATCTTTGTAGAGCTGACGTGTGGTCAGAGCACAGTCTGTGGCCCCATTACTGTGGCACACACTGCATAACGGTGTAGTTGCTAAGTAATTCGACAGTGGCACACTTCTCGTTGTTTTGGACGTTCTTGGTACTTGAGCACATTGAAATAAAGCAGGTTAGAGGGCAAGGAAAACTCATATCTATAATGGAATAAAACATCTAGTAAAAGCTTTCTCTATGTGTGTGTGTATATTAGCATATTTAGATTATGCAAATTTTGTCTTTATTTATTGCACTATTACAATAACAGGATTTCAGCTGCTATGCCTTCATATTTCTGTAAATGCATGTTCATAAATTATTTGCTGCTCAAGATAATCAGTATCTCCACTCATAATGTTGCCTCCACTTAATGGTTCTCCATGTGGGAAAAAAAAGTATGATTTGATTCATTATTACTGTCATATTCCTGAATTTGATAGTTTGTAGTTGAAGTTTGTAGGTCTAAAAGACGATTTTATTGCAGCCCTTCGTAAAGATACTTTTACGACTGATGGCTGACCCGGCATAGCAAACATGAAACAAAGTTGTTCTGTGGTCATTTCTTCAGTAGTGGAAATGCTCATTGGGATTCTGATCAAATAATAAACCAGTAAACAACATTATTTATTCCTCCCCGGGTGTACTCCTGCCTCAGTGTATCCCTGCGATAGACTCTGGACTGAAAGTAACCCACTTGGATAAAGTAGTTACAGGGAATGAATGAATAAATGAACGAAAAACTGCATTATTAATTGTAATAGTCTATATCACACAGAAAATCCACCAATATTACTTTTTCTATTTTCGTTTCTCATATTCCTGAATAATGGCCAATACCAAATACTCAGCAACTTTCTGTTTGCCAAGTTATGTGAAACAGCGTACGCAAATGTTAGTGTTACCCTCATTAATAATACAAAATAAAAGTGTTGAATCCAATTTGATATCAGTCCAGTTATTGAAGCTAATTCCAGTAGAATACCAGTTTCGAGCCACAAATACACCAAGTGTTATCCAGGTTGACGGTATGCTGTAAATCAGTTATTTTTTACATTGTATATCACTTTGTGTACATTTCTGCATCTGTTCTGTGGTCCGGAAGGCAATTTATTAATGATAGGATTTTACACACCTTGTCTTGTTTCATACACCGTTCTTCGCACAACACCAAGTTGCCTTAAGCAGGGGTTGATGTTCTCAAGTGGTACCCTTCTCAGTTGCTTTAACCGTGGATGCTAACTTGGGTTATACAATATGCAAACAGTTTTTTCCTCCATTTAGGCCTTACTCAGATGCCTACAACTAATAATGCATATCAGATGCGTTATCAGTGTAAATGATTGGAATGAAAGATCTACATAAAGACAATCTGTTTTAAAACTCCCATCTACCACGGTTGAGATGATCCTGTAACTGGAGCAGGGGCGGTATTATATTATTTTTAATGAGCAACATGGCAAACAACTGATTTGGGAAATTTGACATTTCTTTCAGAAAGAAAGAGGATTTGCTGAGAGTGACTAATCACAGCAGTGGGACATTGGATTGTATTTTGGCTTATCTCAAAGTCTCAAAATTCACCTTGACCTGCCAGCAGAGTGTCGCCCTGTGAGCGAGCAACAGCAAACATGCACAGAATAGACATTTATTCGCCTGCAGCAATTTCAATGCACACACGATTGACTGTTTTGCACTCGCCAGTAACTTTGCAAAAACACCTCATGCTGTTTGTTATTCACATTCACTAACACTGCTCTGCACATCCAGATCTACCAATCAGCAGTGGTGACCAAGTCACTGGTCATCTCTTACTGGCTTCCAACATGATCACCACTCCCAGATCACATGCTGTATTTCTTCTCTCTTTTCCTTGCAGTCCTGTTGCTCACAACATGAGTTCTAGACATGAAGGGTTTAAACTTCATAGGTCAGTACAGTTGTTCCTCCTCTTGAGCAGGCACCTTTAATATTCCTTAATTCTCCACCTTTCTCACCTTTTTTCAGTTGGCCTTTCCACATTCTTGGAAGTGGGCAATCATTAGCACTTACTTTACTACAATTTTCGTACAATTCTTGAATTTCAGTGCCTCCTTCTACAGGTTTGCTATAAGTTGCTATATTGGCTGCCCATTTCCAGCTTGAACTTCACCCTGTAGTTTTTTATTTCGTTTTTGAGAAGAATTTTTGATGTTTTTCTCTGTATCCCATGACAAATCTGAACTCCTCTGCCACTGACTGCTGCGGCTGACAAAACCTTATGTAAAGAACGACTGATGTGGAGTTCATTTCTGATTCTGTTCTCCAGTTCTTCCACAATAAAAATAAATTATATTTTCTCAGCAACCGCAAAAGTATACACACATAGTGATGCTGAAGGAGTAGACAGAGACAAGGCAGACAGAAAATACAGTTCAACATCTACAGTATTAATCATGTGATCAGCAGTTGACCTGTAATTTGTGACAACGTCAAGGCCAATATTATTTACCAATTGTGCAAGTTCTCCCACTTTAAAAGATGAGAGAGGCCTGTAATTTTCATCATAGGTACATTTCAACTATGAGAGACAATATGAAAAATATGAAAAAAAAATCGGGAATTTCAAAGTGTCTGATTTTTAAAGAATTTAGTTGCAAATTATGGTCGAAAATAAGTATTTGGTCACCTACAATAAAGCAAAATTTCTGGCTCTCACAGACCTGTAACTTCTTCTTTAAGAGGCTCCTCTGTCCTCCACTTATCTGTATTAATGGCACCTGTTTGCACTCGTTATCAGTATAAAAGACACCTGTCCACAACCTCAAACAGTCAGACTCCAAACTCCACTATGGCCAAGACCAAAGAGCTGTCAAAGGACACCAGAAACAAAATTGTAGACCTGCACCAGGCTGGGAAGACTGAATCTGCAATAGGTAAGCAGCTTGGTGTGTCCAACTATGTTATCTTTATCTGTGCTCCATAGGGTTTATTGTCATCCATAATTTTAATTTGGGTTTAGTTCTCCTAACTGACGCGACGTCACTCACCCCCTCATCTCTCCTTTCTGAGTGTACGAGTAAAGGAACTTGTCCGGGTGGTGGGTTGATGGGATGCCGCTCTGGCGGCTGCCCATGTCGCCTCAATCCGCCACTGCCAAGCAGCAATTAAAACTGAAAAAGAATGAGCCAGCTCAGAGACAATCCTAACAACTGTACTTGCCTTTGTCTGGGATTGCCATAATGGTTTTATTCATATCTGTTTTAGGACACTGTATATACTGAAGTCATTGCAAGGGCTTTAATTGCATTAAACTAAAATGAGTCCTTTTGAATTTGTTGAAAAAGTTGATTGTCTTTTTAATCTATTTTAATATAACCAGTATCAAAGCACATGTGAGAAGCTCTTCAGATTCAGTGGATTTAGACTGAACATCTTGAACCTTTATCACCCATATGTGAACATTCAGTAGAGTATTTTTGAGGAAAGGATTTTCTAATCCTTTCCCTCTCCAATGGTTTATAAAAACCTGGTGTAAATGTGAACGATAACAGATATAAGAACCATTCTGCTTAAAGGTATTTGGATTGGAATCTCAATACCCACTATAATCAATTTCTTTAAATGTCATATTTATGCTTAGTTATATGCTACTAGTAAGATTAGATGTGTATTGCTGTAACTCCAGCAATCCAGCAATCCATCTGTGTACATTTTGACTGCTTCCTGTGGGATTGTGATTAATTAGAGAAGATGACACTTTCTTGGAATAAAACAAACTGTGCTTTTATGCAGAACAGTATATTCACCACAAAATTCAGTGACAGCTCAACACATTCACAGCTCCCCTTATATTTTTATAGATGTGAACTTCACACACCGCTGAGATCGTATTCACACAAATATGCAATAGACGTTAAAAAAAAAAAACACAGTCCTTCAGGATGAAAAGTTTTGAGCTACTAATTTGTCAGTGAAGGAAGGTTGGTAACACTTGTAAAGAGGACATCCCATTATAAGCTCCTTTTATATTCTTTGGTTTGTGCGTGTGTACTGTTCAATTCGGTCTGGAATTCAAACAGAATTCAAAAGACTTTAAGTACAGACATTGAAAAGGAAATGCAATATTCTTGCAAGTATTCTTTATTAGATAAGACATATGCACTATTCGGTGAAAAGTAGGTGGACACCTGTGATATTTTCCCAAATGCCCAAATGCATTCTTTAGCATTCCAGTTTTCCTTCACTGGAGCTAAGAGACCCAAACCTGTTTCAGTATGACAATGCTCTTAAAAACTCAGTGAGCTCAATGAAGTCAAGTCAAGTTTATTTCTATAGCGCTTTTCCCAATGCACATTGTCTCAAAGCAGCTTTACAAAATGTATGAATTAAAGTGAATGGTGTGTATTTATCCCTGATGAGCAGCCTGGGGCGACTGTGGCAAGGAAAACCTCCCTTAGATGTTATGAGGAAGAAACCTTGAGAGGAACCAGACTCAAAAGGGGAACCCATCCTCATTTGGGTGATATCAATTGTGTGATTATATATATATATATATATATAAGACATGGAGTGTTAAGGTTGGAGTCAAAATACTTGAGTGTCCCGCAAAGAGTCTTTGCCTTAACCCCACTGAATCCATTTGTGGAAAACTGGAACACTGACTGAACCCCAGGCCTCCTCAGCCAACATTAACTTTGGAGATGGCTGATCACAACTCCCAGCAGACGTGCTCCAAAATGCCTTCCCAGAAGAGTGGAGCACATAACAACAAATTGAGTATAATCCTGCAATGGGATGTTCAACAAGCTTATACATGGATTATGATGATGATGACGACAATGTGTCTACAACCTTTTGGCTGTATAGTGTATGTTTGGGGTCTTTGTCTTGTTAAAAAACATCCAAGGCCAAGTCTTAACCATCTGCCGAAAAGCCCTTAGATAATGGATTAACAAGATCTATTAGGCCATTTTGTAATTCAACAATTTCACAGCACCCCAGAAAATCGTTTTGCTACGCATCCAGCCCAAACTAATCAAAGCTTATTATTTTAAAGGTGGCGAGAATCTAAATTTGACCTTTTGGATCTTTTATAAAAGGCAGGGTGCCCTAAGCTAATGCATACAATTCTTTTGTCCCTGATTGTGCCTAATGGTATTTTTAAGTAAAATTAAATCAAATGAACACACTTCAAGTCAAGATCTGTTTGTCTACTTTTTGCTGAATGCTCTTCGATTTTCATTATGGTGATACATAAAAAAAGCGACTTCATAAGGAACAACAAAATATTTGATCTGGTTTGTTCCTGACTTCCTGTTCGGAGTTTTGTAGGTTCTTCACCTACTACCCAATGACCTCTGGACAGGCTACAGCTCTCCCATGACCCTGACCAGGAAAGATTGATTACTGGAAATACATAAATGAATAAATTTTTTATGTAAAAAATATTTGGTAAAGATGGTATTTTGTTTCTAAAACTGTTTGAGTGGAAAAAATTCAATTCAATCATTGTGTGTAATGTATCATTTTTGCTCATACTCTTGAAGGATGCTAGTAATTCTGGAGTTAACTGCAAAGTGCCTCACACATCCAAATATAGGCGAGCTGTATCATGCTCATGCCTGTGTGAGCAGTGTGACCCATTTAGTCATCTGTGCTTTATAACCCTGTTCTTCTGGGCTCATCCCCAAACAGATGGGTGCTGGGAGGAGCATGCAGAGTTTGGATCCAGCACTAAGTTATGACACCTGTCACCTGCTGGTGACACACACACACACACACACACACACACACACACACACACACACACA
>JAAIIK010000111.1:345136-366117 GCA_014706435.1 Silurus glanis
GTGTGTGTGTGTGTGTGTGTGTGTGTGTGTGTGTGTGTGTGTGTGTGAAAATGAATCCAGTTCAAATGAAACACAATAGCAAAATCAGTTCATGATGATATACCGATAATACCGCAATATAATGAGCTCCCATATTGCAATAACATCGTGTAAGTAATAAAAGAAATATCTTTATTATCTTTAAAATCTTCAACTAATTGTATTTGACATTATTAAGCTTTTGTCACTATAGTAACATTATTAATATTTAAACGATCGTATCTGACATTTGCTCACTGTTTTTTTAATCAGACACGGCGCACTGAGTGCCTCATGGACTTTTGATAACCACGGAGTGTTATGTGATTAAACACTCCTGCTCTTGAGACAAATACACCTTTACAGTGCCTTGGAAAAAAATATTCACCTCCTTGGTGTTTTTTTGCATTACAACCTGGAATTAACATGGGGTGTGGGGGGGTTTGTACCATTTTTCTAACACCACATGGCTACAGTTTTGTAGAGTCATCTTCTGCTCTAATTAGAGCTGTAAGGCTTTTGGAGTATGTCTCCATAATTAGCCATTTGGATTGTTGCCCATTTATTAAGGCAAATCTGTTGTATTTTTTAGTTTAGATGGGCCAAATTCTATTTTGTTTTAATGGATTTAATGTTGGAATGATCAAAGTTTGTGATACTCATTTATAACCCAAGCATAATCTATATTTTTCCACAACTTTGACCTGTTTTAAGATCTCCTTGGTCTTGGTCCATGGTGCTTCCTAGTAGCATTGCTAAAACAGGAGTCTTTTATGACAGATGTTTTTAAATTCAAGTTTAAATCTATATCGCTTTTGACAATGGACATTGCATTAAAGCAGCTGTAAGTGAATTGTATATTAATCCCTAATGAGCAAGCCTGGGACAACCTGGGGCTTCTGTGGCAAGGAAAAACTCCCTTTGATGGTATGAGGAAGAAACCTTGAGAGGAATCAGACTCAAAAAGTAACCCGTCCTCAAGTGTGTGATTATAAATCATTAAAAAAACAAAGATGGCAAATATACACACATCCTTTTACTCCAGTAGAAGTACAGATACTGATATTTTAAAAGACTCTTGTAAAAGTTGAAGCTGAATATACTGTTTCACTCAAGTTAAAGTAAAGAAGTTTGGGCTCTGACATGTACTTAAGTAAAAAGTATTCATTACTACTACCTGTTTTAGTGTCACGCTGGTAACTAAACCTCACATCATATTAATATATTAATACAAAATAATTTCTAATTTTGTTGTCTAATGAATGTATACAGGCTGAACATCCACCATATAGAACACAAGCAGAGAAAAGATGATGATGATGATGATGATGACGAACAGGTGATCAGGAATGTCTCTGTTCTCAGTCATGTTTGCATCGTTGACACTCTCTGTCTCATCCACGTTAACCTCAGACTTCTTGTTACCTTCTGCTTTGCTCATTGTTTGCTTCGTAAACTAGTCTACGTCTGTGGTGTGTGAGAGCCAGGAAATGATGCAGGAAATAGGTTGATGTGCTGAAAACGGTGCAGTGAGAAGAAGAAAATTTTACACTTCAACAAATAGATTAAAACTAAAGTAACGAGCCTGTTTTGAAAATGTAGAAAGAAAGTAGACAGTACAGATATTTGTGCAAAAAATTTTATGAATGAAAGTAAAAAGTTAATAAAAAAATAAAATAAATAAATAGTGAACTAAAGTACTGATACCAGAAAAATCTACTTAAGTACGGTAAGAAAGTATTTGTAATTCGTTACATCTCTCCTCTGTAAAAAAAAATAAAAAAATAACACTACAAATACCGGAGAGTAAGAAAATGGCACTTGGCAAAGGAGGTGAATTTTTATTAACAAAACATCATAAATGTAATAAAATGTCTAAATACAAAATAATTAAACACAATAATTTTCACTAATGCCAAGTAAACTCACTGCCAATTGTCATTCTCCCTGGCATTGGCATACATTCTTCCATAATAAGATACACTGGCTGTTGACTGGCCTCACCACAAAATCCTGCTCATGGTCCAGAGCTGGCTGACAAGACCTTTGTTATTGTTGTTGGTGTGGGATCTCCCATTGTGCTGGCCCTTACTCCCCCTTGAATAATTGTCTTTTTGCTAGCAAACACTTTAGCATCAGTTCAGATTATAGCACTCAATTCTGTAAATCAGTGACCTGAACATTCAGCTAACTACAAAAAGCAGTTCTGCAGCATGCTCCTACTCCACAAATACTCCAGATTCTCCCCATCACCAAAATATCTGGTTTATAACACTACAGTTACATGCACTGCATGATTAACATGTACCCTTGCTGCACCGGATGGAAGGGTTGCACTGCAGCAATGTATCTATGATTTATCATTAATGTCAGAGTCTGTAAAACATCTAGTAGAAAAACAAATAGCAACTGAAAAAATGATCAACTTTTAACAAAGTGAACCAATCAGGTGTAAATGACATAAAACTTCTGTGGCATCCTAAATCAAGAAATGTATGAAAGAACACCATACTGGAGAAAATGAAATTCGGTTTCTAATTTTCCAGTTGGGACTAAACAACCCTTTTTTGACACAATTAAACAGCCAGCTGTTACTAATGGAGGCAAAATGCCCAAAATGTGCATAAAATGGTCTTATACAGACAAAAAAACCTTCATACAAGGCATCGTCTACATCAACATGTTCTGCATCTGAATATTTAAAATATCTGAGCTATCAGATGCCCAGATATTATAAAAACAGAAATGAACGAGTGAGCAGACACGTGTTTATTTTTCGGCATCCACATCCTCACCTACAGCTGGCTGCACCAAAACCAAGACTACTCTCCTTGAAAAAAATTATGCCTACTTCCTAATCCTGCTCACATTTCTACCCAAAGGTGCCCTAAAAAACCATTGCCTTGACTGGAGAATCGAGAGCAACTGAATTTAATGCTGATGCTTCTTGACTCCAATAGATATGATAGACTGTCTCGCATTAAAAACCAAAAACACCCCACTCCCAAAGCTTGAGGCAAGCCCAGGGTCGGTTTGGTTTCAGGAGCTCCCTGTTAATCAGCAGCCTTGCTGACCAAGAGAGCTGTGGGTTTTAAATAAGTAACTTTGTGGATTTTTTTAGAAGACTAATAACTACCAGGGTCTGAATGACGAACTGCAACAGATGTGAAAGTTGATATTTGGGGCGAAATCCCAAATATCTTAGAAGTAAGCGGTCCCATTGGAAATAAGAGCATTAATGATTGTAATCCAATAACTGGGAGTGCAGAATCCTCAAGGTTCCCAGACCTGTGATAGAGGACCTGAAATTAGGAAATCCCACCCTGACCTTTAAATAGATGCATGTGGGAAACCACCTATTGGTACATATAGCAAAATTTTGATCCAAACTTATATGAATATAAATATATTTACCCAAATCAAAAAAAAATTTGCATTTACTTTATAAACTTACCTCAACTTTCTGCAAAGACCAAGTTGGAAAAGAAGCAGGTTAAACAAACCTGATGGGTGGCAACAAACAACAATATAGTAGTACAAACACTTTGCCGATAGATGTCTAGATTGTTTTCTCACAGTGAATGTCATGCCTTGATGATTTTTAGATAGTGGCAGAATGAATTCAGTTCTTAATTAGTTGCTATAATAAAGATTCAAATGTAAATAATAAAAATAATAATGATAATAATAATTAGAGAAAACATAGAATGTTATCATGATGATGATGGTGATGAAGATGGAATGAAAGTGTTATTTATTAACTGAGGCAAACTAAAAATTGGTTGTTTGAGAAGGTTGTTTCTCAGAAAAAGAATTTTACAGATCCAGTCAGCTCCTTTCTGTTCTAATGAGCATTTTAATCAGCACTTTCTTATAAAAATCTTTTGGCCAAACCTCTGATTATGGCAGCCTATTACGTTCTACTCTATTATTTCTCATTAGTGGCTGCATAAAGGATAAAGCATAGAGGAACTTGATTAAAAATATCTCCAATTATGCACATCGATACTTCACACAAAACATCTGCCTGACACACAGTGATAGATGACTTTCATTACTCCAGTGAATTCAGCAAAAAATAAACCATAGCATCATGTCTCGTGATTTTGCAGAAAACAACATAGGGTTAGGGTTCATGGAAATATAAGAAAATGTAATCATTTCAGAAATGTCAACTTGGACAAGAGAAGATATTCAATTCAATTGAATCCAAATTTTAATTTGTAAAGCAGCTCTTCAGAACTAAATTGATTAAGAGATATCTGGACATCGTGAGCACACAGGGAAAAGTGAGTGATTTTAAGAAGTGTGAGTAGAAAAAAAGCATGATGTTTAAATAATTCTGAATTTTTTTTTTGTAAATATTTCTGAAAATCTCCAGTTTGTTCTACAATCACTTGATGACTAACTGACTGACTAATGTCTACATCTTTAATGTGGCAGATTTAGCTACATTTAGCAGATGCCCCAGAGCGATGTACAAAAGTGCTTTGAGTCTCTATCAATGAATAAACCAACAGTGGTTCACTTGCTAGCAGACTTAAGAAACCATTAGCCTAAAACTCGGTTGAGAGAAATTATAGCACACTTAAAAAAAAAAAATAAACAGACATAAAACCAACAGGGAAAAGATGTGTTTTAGGAAGACATTTAAAATTGTTCAGACATCTAGGGGAAGTTCATTCTACCACCTCAGTACCAGAGCAGAGAAAAGTCTAGATGTTTATCTACCTCTACCCTGAAAGATAGTGGGACCAGTTGAGTAAACAAAATTGCATTGTTGTTTACCATTTTGAAGTCATTTTGGTTGCAGATGGCCAAATAGACGATTGCAATCTTTGGTCCCGCTTCTGCAGCAGAACCTGAGGATGTGCATTGGAGATTGCGTTAGAAAAATTACAGTGCTAACCCATGTTTGTTATAGACAAAAATTGTATAAATGGGCTAGAGGGTCAATATTTACAGAAAAAAGGTGGTATTCATGAAAAGGCATTTTGCCTTATGAGAACCACTTGAATAAATTGCCTCCACTTGTAAATAGAAAAACAATAATCCATACCCAGATCCAAAAGGACCCACTGCTTTTTCTCTTGCTGGATGATTTGTCACTGTCACTGTCTGTCAATCATAAAAGGATCCTTTAAGTGTGGTTGGATCCATCTACTCCAGTTTAATTCAGATGTCTTGTTGGACATTGCCTTCCTGGAATGTACCACAGCCAAAATGCATGGGGACACCGGAAAGACAATCAGACCTCTTGAAATCCTGAGATTTACTAGTCATCCCACTACTATTGTTTTGATCATAATTAATTTTCAAATTACTTTTCTGGCATACAACCCTTATTGTTATTAAGTATATTATTAATCTATTATTCTATAATATATTATTATTATTTTTATAATATCATTTTTTTTTTTTGTGTATCTTATGTATATGAGCAGATCTTGTTTCTCTGTTGTAAATAGTTATAAATTGAAAATGTTCATTAAATAAAGAATAAAAAAGAAAAAAAAAATCCATAAATTAATAGTATTAGAATACCCATTAAATTAGAATAAACCAATTGCCCATGTGTAGAAGGAGAAAGATTTAGTCTATGCGTATGGAAATGGTTGAGCTGCATTATTTGAAGATTAGAAGATTACCAGGAGCAAATCATTGTAGCTTGTAGCTCTTTGTGAGCATTTGTTTTTATGCTAGTTTTAGAAACACTACACATAAATCAATTGTGAACATGCTGGGTACTACTGTCAATTGCCATTCATCAACTTTTGTACATAAGTATGAAGACAATTAGCAACAGCAGAAGGCTGGCAGGAATGTAATGCCACAGTGGGCACAAGATCACAGAAACTACAGAATTCAACACTGGAAAAATAACAGGCAATGTTTCTATAGTCTTCAGCTGTCCAGTTTGGGTAAATCTGGGCCCATGGTAGACTCGTATTATGTTCGTTGCTGACAGGAGTGGAATCCGGTGTGTAAACAATGGTTATTTAAGTTGTAATATCCTCTCGTGTCAGCTCGAACCAGCGTGAATATTTCTCCTCTGGCCTTTTCCACTAGCAAGGTGCCACTCAATGGATGTTTCTTTTTCTTCACCATTCTGTGTAAATAAAAAAAATCTAAATTTTCACCAATAATGGCCATGCCAATGTCAAAGACCCATTTTGAACTATTGATCCATTATTATGCTTAATAAAGCTCTTGACCAGCATCTGCAGCATATTTTATGCCTTTAGGCTAGTTAGATAAATGTATGAATGAGCAGGGGGACAAATGTACATCTAAAAGAGGAGCAGTACTCAAGAGAGAAGAGTCAAAAAGCTTTTATTGTAATTTCAACCATATATAGCTGATGCAGTACACACTGAAATAAGACAACATTCCTCCAGAACCCTAGTGCTACATAAAACAACATGAAACAACGTAAAGCTACATGAGAACTGCAGTAATAGAAGAAGCACATACAGTGCATCCGGAAAGTGTTCAGCGCTTCACTTTTTCCATATTTTGTTATGTTAAAAGCCTTATTTCAAAATGAATTCACTTCATTATTTTCCTCAAAATTCTCCAAACAATACCCCATAATGACAACGTAAAAGAAGTTAGTTTGAAATCTTGGCAAATGTATTAAAAATAAAAAAAAATCACATGTACATAAGTATGCACAGCCTTTGCCATGACACTTAGAATTGAGCTCGGGTGTATCCTGTTTCCACTGATCACCCTTGAGATGTTTCTACATCTTGTGCACCTGTGGTAAATTCAGTTGATTGGACATGATTTGGAAAGGCACACACCTGTCTATAGAAGGTCCCACAGTTAACAGTGCATGTCAGAGCACAAACCTACCCATTAAGTCCAAGAAATGGTAGTAGGAGAATGGTATTATTCAGGGAGGTGACCAAGAACCCAATGGTCACTCTGAAAGAGCTTCAGCATTTCTCTGTGGAGAGGGAGAGAACCTTCCAGAAGAACAACCATCTCTGCAGCACTCCACCAATCAGGCCTGTATGGTAGAGTGGCCATACGAAAGCTATTCCTCCATAAAAGGCACATGACAGCCCACCTGGAGTTTGCCAAAAGGCACCTGAAAGACTCTCAGACCATGAGAAACAAAGATTGAACTCTTTGGCCTTAATGCCAAATGTCATGTCTGGAAGAAACCAGGCACCTCTCAACACCTGGACAATACAATCCCTACAATGAAGCGTGGTGGTGGCGGTATCATGCTATAGGGATGTTTTTCAGTGGCAGGAACTGGGAGACTAGTCAGGATTGAGGGAAGAAAATGCAAAGACATCCTTGATGAAAACCTGCTCCAGAGTGCTCTGGACCTCACACTGGGGTGACAGTTTATTTTCCAACAGGTCAACGACCCTAACAGAAGCCAAGATAAGAAAGCAGTGGACGACTCTGTGAATGTCCTTGAGTGCCCCAGCCAGAGCCCAGACTTGAACATCTCTGTAGAGATCTGTGCACCGTCGCTACCCATCCAACCTAATAGAGATTGAAAGGTTCTGCAAAGAAGAATAGGAAAACCACACAAAAAATGTGTGCCAAGCTTGTAGCATCATACTTCAAAAAGACTTGAGGCTGTAATTGCTGTAAAGACTTTTTCCTTTATTTAATTTGGAAACACACTTCTTTCACTATGGGGTATTGTCATTATGGGGTATTATAATGTTCATTATGGGGTATTGTTTGTATAATTTTGAGGAAACTAATAAATTTAATCCGTTTTGGAATGAGGCAGTAACATGACTGTCAGGCGCGAGCAAACGAAGCGAGAGCCAAATGAAAAACAACGGGTTTTAATGAAGGAAAAACACGTAGCGAACACACTCAGAGAGTCCAACAGGAAACAATAACGGACGCTTGTGAGTTGTGAGTGAAGGGTTTAAGTAGGCAGGCGGTTAATGAGACCCAGGTGTGCCGCCTTAGTAAGCCGGTGATGAGCTCCGGACGGGCGGGGTGTGCACAGGCGAGGAAGCAGGGAGCTCCCTGACAATGACAATATGTGGAAAAAATGAAGCGCTGTGAATATTTTCCAGATCCGCTGTATCGGTAATGGTCGGTGTCCATATACTTTTGGCTGTATACTGGTTTTGTTAAGTATGCACTGTCTATGCTCTCTCTATGGGTGAAATCCTCCAAAAATCCTGAAACAATTTTAATTAGAGCCAAAAATTCAATGTGAGGATATGTTTAGTAGAATCAACTTCCTTTCATCGACAGCCAAGACACCATAACGGAATTATATTTTTGAGTGAAACCTTAGATAAAGGTTACAAAATGGCACAGCCCATCAGAATTCTAGCACACAAACCTGGCCTGTTGTTGAACCAACCTGCAACAGCTAGAATGAGACAGCAATAAATAAGAAAGGTCACTCAAATCACTTGAAATGAATAGAAAACAGGACTCTATTGTAAAACGCAATTGTACACCTTAATGTGAAGTCACTTAAATTATTTTTGATTCACAAAAGCAATGTATGACTGTAATAAAGGTACAGTTATAAATGTAATCTGCTTTTCAAGCAATAATATGATTCAGAATAAAATTAACATAATTGTGACCCCTTTATACCGATATACAGATTTGCTGTCCTCTAAAAATATCTTAACATACATCCATTGTTGTCAAAATAACTGGCAACAAAAGTGAGTACACACTAAGTGATAGCAGCTGTATGTCGTCCAACCATGCAAAGCCACATGTGCTATTCATCATGTTCATGTTTTTGTCTGCTTGACAGGACCATACAAATGTGTATATCTTGTATTAGAGCAGTTAATATTTGTGTACACATCTTTCATACTGACCACTGGATGTGCAACATGGCATCTCATGGCAAAGAACTCTCTGAGACACAAAAACAGACACATGAGTGCTGCAGCCTTGCTTTAGAGGTTGCTGAAGAAAACCTGTTCAAGATTATGAATTACTGGAACCATGTCCTGTGGTCTGATGAGACTTCGATTACCATGTTTGGCTCAGATGGTGCCCAGCATGTGCTCCCTGGTGAGGAGAACCAAGAAAATTGTGTCTTGCCTAATTGTGTCAAGCATGGTGGTGGTAGCAACATAGTCTGTGACTGCTTGAGTGCTGCTGGCACTGGGAAGCTGCGGTTCATTGAAGGAAACATGGATTCCAACATGTACTGTCACATTCTGGAGCAGAACACGATGCCCTCCCTTCAGAAACTGGGCCAAGATGGCAACCTCCTTGCTGAGGAATCTGAAAATGAGGGTGATGGAGTGGCCAAATATGTCTCCAGACCTGAACCCTATTGAGCACCTGTGGGGCATCCTCTAGTGGAAGGTGGAGAAGTGCCATGTGTCTATTATCCAGCAGCTCTGTGATGTCATTATGGAGGAGTGGAAGAGGATCCCAGCAACAACCTGTGAATTCCCAGGAGGATTAAAGCAGTGCCAGATAACAATGGTGCTCACACAAAATAGTGACACTTCGGACACAGTTTTGACACGTTCACTTAATGTGTACTTATTTCTGTTGCCAGCTATTTTGACAATAATGGCTGTATGTTCAGTTATTTTTTAGAGGACAGTAAATCTGTACTGCTATACAAGCTGCACATTGACTACTCTAATATATATCCAAGTTAGTGAAATATATATCCAAAAATTAGAAAGCAAATGTATGTAGTAAATATGGACCTTTTGGTGGATTGTGTGCATTTTCCAAGTCTTATTATTCTTCAGTTTGGACTATGCCACTGGTAGTGTTACTTTTAAGTCTAAAATAACCAATACATTTTTTTTTTTGGCTATTTACTCAACTATAATTATTTGATTTTGTAGAATTCGACAAACATTTTGCACAGTTCTTGTATTCAGCTCATTATTCAAAGACTGTAAACTAACCCAGCCATTAGGGAGGCACAAGCCAGTGCACTCTTAGTGCCGGTCCCAAGCCCGGGTAAATGGGGAGGGTTGCGTTAGGAAGGGCATCCAGCGTAAAACATGTGCCAAATCAAATATGCGGATCACAAATGAGAATTTCATACCGGATCGGTCGAGGCCCGGGTTAACAACGACCGCCACAGGTATCGTTAGCCGACAGGGTACCGGTGGAAATTGGGCTACTGTTGGCCGAAGGAGGAGAAGGAGAGGAGGAAGACGTCTACAGAGACGGCAGGAAAAGGAGCAGTGTAGGAGAGAGGAGGTTCGGGTTGGTACTTTAAATGTTGGTACTATGACGGGTAAAGGGAGAGAGATAGCTGATATGATGGAGAGGAGAAAGGTAGATATGTTGTGTGTTCAGGAGACCAAGTGGAAAGGGAGTAAGGCCAGGAGCATTGGAGGTGGGTTCAAACTGTTCTATCATGGTGTGGATGGAAAGAGAAATGGTGTAGGGGTGATTCTGAAGGAAGAGTACAGTAAGAGTGTAGTGGAGGTGAAGAGAGTTTCTGATAGGGTGATGTACGTGAAGCTGGAAGTTGAAGGGATGATGATAAATGTCATCAGTGCCTATGCTCCACAAGTTGGCTGTGAGATGGAGGAAAAGGAAAGATTCTGGAGTGAATTAGATGAAGTGGTAGATGGTGTACCTAGGAAAGAACGATTGGTGATTGGGGCAGACTTTAATGGGCATGTTGGTGAAGGGAACAGAGGTGATGAGGAGGTGATGGGTAGGTATGGCCTTAAGGAGAGGAATGTGGAAGGGCAGATGGTGGTAGATTTTGCTAAAAGGATGGAAATGGCAGTGGTGAACACTTATTTTAAGAAGAAGGAGGATCATAGGGTGACGTATAAGAGTGGAGGAAGGTGCACACAGGTGGACTATGTTCTATGCAGGAGATGCAACCTGAAGGAGATTGGAGACTGTAAGGTGTTGGCAGGGGACAGTGTAGCTAGACAGCATCGGATGGTGGTCTGTAGGATGGTTTTGGAGGCGAAGAAGAAGAGGAGGAGAGAGAGGACTGAAAGAAGAATAAGATGGTGGAAACTGAAGGAGGAAGACTGTAGTGTGAGGTTCAGGGAAGAGGTCAGACAGAGGCTCGGTGGTGGTGAAGAGGTGTTGGGTGATTGGGAAACTACTGCAGGAGTGATGAGGGACGCAGCTAGAAAAGTACTTGGTGTGACATCTGGAAATAGAAAGGAAGACAAGGAGACGTGGTGGTGGAATGAGGAAGTGCAGGAGAGCATAAGGAGAAAGAGGTTGGCAAAACAGAAGTGGGATAGACAGAGTGATGAGAAAAGTAGGCAGGAGTACAAGGAGATGCGGCAGCAGGTAAAGAGGGATGTGGCGAAAGCCAAGGAAAAGGCATATGGGGAGCTGTATGAGAGGTTGGACACTAAGGAAGGAGAAAAGGATTTATACCGATTGGCCAGGCAGAGGGACCGAGCTGGGAAGGATGTGTTGCAAGTTAGAGCAATAAAGGATGGAGAGGGAAATGTGTTGACTAGTGAGGAGAGTGTGTTGAGAAGGTCGAGGGAATATTTTGAGCAGCTGATGAATGAGGAAAATCAGAGAGAGAGAAGGTTGGATGATGTGGAGTTGGTAAAGCAGGATGTAGATAGGATTAGTAAGGAGGAAGTGAGAGCAGCGATTAAGAGGATGAAGAGTGGAAAGTCGGTTGGACCAGATGACATACCTGTAGAAGCATGGAGATGTTTAGGAGAGCTGGCAGTGGAGTTTTTAACCAGATTGTTTAACAAGATTCTGGTAGGTGGGAGGATGCCTGAGGAATGGAGAAGGAGTGTGCTGGTACCGATCTTTAAGCATAAGGGAGATGTGCAGACCTGCAGTAACTACAGGGGAATTAAGTTGATCAGTCACACCATGAAGTTATGGGAAAGAGTAGTGGAAGCCAGGCTGAGAGAAGAGGTGACCATCTGTGAGCAACAGTATGGTTTCATGCCGAGGAAGAGCACCACAGATGCCTTATTTGCTTTGAGGATGTTGATGGAGAAGTATAGAGAAGGACAGAAGGAATTGCATTGTGTATTTGTGGATTTAGAGAAAGCGTACGACAGAGTGCCGAGAGAGGAGTTGTGGTACTGTATGAGGAAGTCAGGTGTGTCAGAGAAGTATGTGAGGGTGGTGCAGGACATGTATGAGGACAGTGTGACAGCAGTGAAGTGTGCAGTAGGAACGACAGAGTGGTTCAGGGTGAGGGTTGGACTACATCAAGGATCGGCCCTGAGCCCTTTCCTGTTTGCAGTGGTGATGGACAGGTTGACGGACGAGGTCAGACAGGAGTCTCCATGGACTATGATGTTTGCGGATGATATTGTGATTTGTGGTGAGAGTAGTGAGCAGGTTGAGAAGAGCCTGGAGAGGTGGAGATGTGCGCTGGAAAGAAGGGGAATGAAAGTCAGTAGGAGTAAGACAGAGTACATGTGTGTGAATGAGAGGGAGGGCAGTGGCGTGGTGCGGTTGCAGGGAGAAGAGGTGGAGAAGGTGGAGGAGTTCAGGTACCTGGGGTCAACAGTGCAAAGTAATGGAGAGTGTGTTAGGGAAGTAAAGAAAAGAGTGCAGGCAGGGTGGAGTGGGTGGAGAAGAGTGACAGGAGTGATTTGTGATAGTAGGGTATCTGCAAGAATGAAAGGGAAAGTTTATAGGACTGTGGTGAGACCTGCGATGTTGTATGGATTAGAGACCGTGGCATTGAGTAGAAGACAGGAGGTGGAGCTGGAGGTAGCAGAGCTGAAGATGTTAAGGTTTTTGTTGGGAGTGACGAGGATGGACAGGATTAGAAATGAGTTTATTAGAGGGACAGCACATGTAGGATGTTTTGCTGACAAGGTGAGGGAGGCGAGATTGAGATGGTTTGGACATGTGCAGAGAAGGGACATGAATTATATTGGTAGAAGAATGCTGAGGATGGAGCCACCAGGTAGGAGGAAAAGAGGAAGACCAAGGAGGAGGTTCATGGATGTGGTGAGGGAAGACATGCAGGTAGTTGGTGTGAAAGAGGCAGATGTAGAGGACAGGGTGGTATGGAGACGGATGATCCGCTGTGGCGACCCCTAATGGGAGCAGCCGAAAGAAGAAGAAGAAGAAGAAGATTCAAAGACTGTAAACTATCAATATTAAGAAGCTGTAAACCAAGCTGTAAACCAAGGGTTGCCCAACAACACCAAATAGACAAATGATTTTTATGCAATCACACTCCTTGACAAGCTTTTTTTAATTCCAGATTTATAATATAGATCGAAAATTTATACATTTTATGTTGCATCTAACAGTGCAATATTTCTTACACTGACTTACCAGTCTACAGGGAAGTGTTACGCTATAGGAAAAGATTCCTTGCTGGTTCGATGCAGGTGGAAACACAAGCTGCATTGTTCACACACACGCAGCATATCATGTGTACATCCAGATGATCTAAAAGTGTATTCACTAGATGGCATGTCGGAGTCAAATCATCCGTCAGGTTTTCTGAACTATGCAAAGTGCAGTGAGCCATGATTCTGAAAATGACTAACATACCATCTACACTGATAACTAAAATGTGGCTTGTCGGATTGTGACCCTCAGAAACATTAGCACGCACAATCGCTGGGACACTGTGTAAAATGTAAATAAAAACAGAATGAAATTATTAGCAAGTCTCATAAATACATATTGTATTCAAAATAAAACAGAAAATATATAAAATGTTTAAGTGTATATATACTATTTTAAGGGGGGAAAAATACCATTGTGCACAGAGATTTCTCCAGATTCTTCAACACTTTTGATGAGATTTGTAGAAACAGTCTTTCACAGATTGGTAAAACTCTGCCCATCTTTACTTCTGACAGACTCTGCCTCTCTAAGATATACTATGAATACCCAATCATCTTACTGACCTGTTGTCAATTAACCTCAAGAGTTTCAAAATGGTTCTCCAACTGTTTAATTTTAATAACACTTGCTTTTTCTGATCGGCTCTGAGCCCTTTCCTGTTTGCAGTGGTGATGGACAGGTTGACAGACGAGGTCAGACAGGAGTCTCCGTGGACTATGATGTTTGCGGATGATATTGTGATTTGTGGTGAGAGTAGGAAGCAGGTTGAGAAGAGACTGGAGAGGTGGAGGTACACGCTGGAGAGAAGGGGAATGAAAGTCAGTAGGAGTAAGACAGAGTACATGTGTGTGAATGAGAGGGAGGGCAGTGCAGTGGTGCGGTTGCAGGGAGAAGAGGTGGAGAAGGTGGAGGAGTTCAGGTACCTGGGGTCAACAGTGCCTGAAAAAAATGGAGAGTGTGTTAGAGAAATGAAGAAAAGAAAGCAGGCAGGGTGGAGTGGGTGGAGAAGAGTGATATCAGGAGTGGTTTGTGATAGAAGGATATCTGTGAGAGTGAAAGGGAAAGTTTATAGGACTGTGGAGAGACCTGAGATGTTGTATGGATTAGAGACAGTGGCATTGAGTAAGAGACAGGAGGTGGAGCTGGAGGTAGCAGAGCTGAAGATGTTGAGGTTTTCGTTGGGAGTGACGACGAGGACAGAATTAGAAATGAGTTTATTAGAGTGACTGCGCATGTAGGACGTTTTGGAGACAAGGTGAGGGAGGTGAGATTGAGGTGGTTTGAACATGTGCAGAGGAGGGACATGGGGTATATCAGTAGGCGAATGCTGAGGATGAAGCCCGCCAGGAAGGAGGAAAAGAGGACTCCAAGACCAAGGAGGAGGTTTATCGATGTGGTGAGGGAAGACATGCAGGTAGTTGGGGTGAAAGAGGAAGATGTAGAGGACAGAGGGGTATGGAGACGGATGATCTGCTGTGGTGATCCCTAATGGGAGCAGCCGAAAGAAGAAGAAGAGGAGGAAGAAGAAGAAAAAGACTTTTCCCAGACTTTTGTTGTCTCTGTCCTAATTTTTTCTATAACTTGTTGCAGCCATTAAATTCAACACAATCTCATATTTTCCTTAAATGTTACATTTCCTCAACATTTGCTATGTTTTCTATGTTCGATTGGTAATAAAAAATATGGGTTTATGAGATTTGCAAATCATTGCATTCTGTTTTTATTTACATTTTACACAGTGTCCCAACGTTTTTGAAATTGGGGTTGTAAATCAAGCAACCTCATGAGCGAACCCCTGCTTTTAACTATCTTCTAACATTTTAAAAGGGAATTTACTTTGATTTATGACATCATAACATACCAGGGCTATAAAGAAAAGGCGATGAACCCCTGGAAGTGGAGAGCACAGCAGATACTGGCAGCTTTCTTCTGTATTTAAAAACATTTAGCTTTTTATACTGTATACCATTTGGGAAGAGCATGTGGTCCACTTTCATACCAAAGAATAGAAGCAAAGACACTTGGAATAATGTTCTTTATATAATGTTGTGTTTTCCTTTATCACAGGCACATCACCCGTTTTGTGAAGAAATTTAATCTGACAGAAGTCAATGCCAGTGTCCCTCCAGTGTGTGGTATATAGGAGGGCATGGTAATGAACGGCAGTATCACTCCTGTGTCAATCAAAATAAGGAACATCTTCAGTTTTAAATCCATGTTGCTGATTTAAGGGGAAGTCTAAAGAGCTTCAGCAGTTCTTCCTCCCAATGCTAAAAGACACCAACAAATCCAGTGAAATTTACAGACTGCTACTATTTTGTTAGATTCCCTTCGATCTCCACACAAGGAGTTTTTAGAAGACTAAAACGATTAAATCAATCAAAATATATTTTTATAAGTTACGGTTTCAACACAGAGTAAGAGACCTCATAGCCAACAACTTATGACATAACACAGACAGTGTCACTTACAATGCAGCTGAAAGCTTTTATGTTTGCCCAAACCTTTTTTTTCTAAATTAATTCAAAAAAGTAATTATTCCCACAACACATTTTATTTTGTTGCAGTCTGAGGTCTTTTGTGTGTTTGTTCCTTTCTTCATTGTGCATTTATGTATAATACAGTGCTGTCTCTGCCTTAGTTAGCAGTTGTGCTGGGTGGTGATTTTCAAGGCAATCGATTATGAAATTCTGCTTTCGTTCCCAGGTGATTTTATTTTTTAATTTCCATATCAAATTGAAAACTTGGCAGAAAATTTATGATTTGAATTCCACAAGCATTTACAGCATTCACATGTTGCACACTGACTCTTTTCTATACTACAGGACTGCTATATGATTTTTTTTATTCTTCTTCTCAGTGGTGGACAAAACACACAAACCATGTACCTGAGTTTAAGTAGAGATGCACAAGGTAAAATAGGATTCCAGTAAAAGTAAAAGTGCTCCTTTTAAACTGTTACTTGAGTAAAAGTACAAAAGTATTTGCTTTCACGTGTACTCATGTATCTAAAGTACTATGATTTATTATGACTATAATGTTCCTATTATCATTTTTGTTACAAGATTCTTGCTCAATCAACCCAGTTTATGTGTCAAGACAAGATTATGTTGCTCTTAACACAACAATCTATTAATATAATGATATTAATGGGTCACTGATTGATATCTATTACAATTATCATGAGCCCGAAACCTTCTTTTCAACTACTTAAAAATAATTGCACAAATAAGAAAAAATTGGAGGCAGGAGTTTCATCCATCATGTATTCCTCTTAAAATGAATTGACGCTGAACTGTATGTTGGTGATAAGTAGATACCAGCAAGCGGCAATCAAAACAAGTTCAAAACAGAGCGCGTGCTCGATCCTGATTGGTGGCTTGCTGTGTGGTTGACCAGTTACGTTTTTATCCGCTCATAAATAAAAAGTTCACACACATCCCTGTCTTCAGCACCACCCATATTATATTAGTATTTTATTATAACAATATTATAACTGTTTACATGCTGTTTTGCACATCTACACGATTGCACAACTTATTGTGTTAATGTTTACATGTACACTCTTGTATTCAGTTCTCTTTTTGCACATTGTACTGTATAACGTTATACAGTAGGTTTACTGGCGGCGCTGTTTTGTGTTTTGTATATGTGTCTTACACTGTGTTTTGTCTGCACTGTTTGCACCAGGTTGCACACGATGCACTTTATGTGGCGAGGACGACTTTCTTTCGTCCTGTTCTGTATGCAGCTCTATCTTTTTGTTTATGTAGCACCGGGGTTCTGGAGAAACGTTGTCTCATTTCACTGTGTACTGCGACAGCTTTATATGGTAGAAATGACAATAAAAGCTTCTTGAATTGACTTCACTTGACTAAAGCACAGGTACACGAAAAAGCTTCTTAAGTACAATGACGCATTACATTTACTTCGTTACTGTCCACCACAGCTTCTTCTACATGAATATCTTTTCTGATTTATACTTGCTGACTGAAGTTATAGATGGATGGACAATATACAATAGATGGCCCTGATGACCCAAAGGTGTGCTGTACATTGTGGATCCTCTGTCAGAGAAGTGAGGTTGTATATGGAATTGGTTGGTTTCCAAATCATTTATATTTGCTCTTAAATGGGTCACTATTGCAATTGTTTAGCCAAAAAAACAGTGTGTACAAATCTTTCCACAGCACTGTACTGTATTCTTTAGATGCTGAAAGCATGTACAACACATTTGTGGTGAAGACTCAGAAACGCAGCTGCACGGCTTGTGTTCAATCAGCCCAAGTTCTCCCACACCACCCCACTGCTGCGCTCCCTTCACTGGCTTCCAGTAGCTGCACGTATCAGATTCAAAACACTGATGTTCGCCTACAAGGCCAAAAATGGACCAGCGCCATCTTACCTCAGTGACCTCATCACATCTCGCACTGCACCACGCTGTCTGAGATCCTCCAGCACTGCTCGACTGGTACCACCTTCTCTCAGAATGAGAGGTAAGTACACTTCAAGGCTCTTCTCTGTTCTGGCACCGAGGTGGTGGAAAGAACTTCCCCTAGATGTCCATACAGCAGAGTCCCTGACTATCTTCAAGCGACGATTGAAGACCTACCTCTCCCTGAAACACTTAAATTAGTACTTTCCAAGTTTGTAGAATTCAAGAGTTATATTTATATTGAGTTTGTTTTCTTGTGTACCAGTGTTGATTTATTCATTACTAAAAACTCAAAGCACTTTTGTACGTCGCTCTGGATAAAGGCGTCTGCTGAATGCCTTTAAAGACTCATGATAGAGTCAGGCATCATATCTCAGCTGCATCAACATCCATGACAGGGCCACCATGAAACAATGACACTCAGTACTCTTAACAAGGTGTGTGTGCTGCTGATAACGTACTACAAACTCTTTCAAGTTATAAGTCATCTTCCAAATGTATACAAAGGCAAGAGTCAGAAATCGCAACCCTAACTCTAAAAATAACTTCATTATTAGTGAATAAAGAACATTAAACAGCATTGTACTGTACCCTTTCATCACCAGGGCATTTCTTATTATAGAAAAAAGATGCCACATAGCTGCACTCTTTTTGTCTTACCCATCTAAAAAATAGCAGACATTTCAGCAACAAATACGGTTGTCCCATTTCCTTGCTCATAATGAAAATGGCAGAGGTCCAATGATAAGAAAGAACGAGGAGTAGGTACGATGCCAGGATTAATATCGGAATTCAATAATAAAGATAGAACGACCCTGTGAAGAGTGAGTGACTATATATACAGTATCTCACAAAAATGAGTACACCCCTCACATTTCAGCAACTATTTTATTATATTATACTATAGAAATGAAACTTCTAAGATATAATAAAGTAGTCAATGTGCAGCTTGTATAGCAGTACAGATTTACTGTCCTCTGAAAATAACTCAACATACATTATTGTCAAAAAAGCTGGCAACAAAAGTGAGTACACCCTAATTGAATACAGCTGTAACCATGCAAAGCCACATGTCCTATTCATCATGTTCATGTGTTTGTCTGCTTGACAGGACCATACAAATTTGTGTATCTTGTATTAGAGCAGTTAAAATGTTGTGCTTTGAGTACAATTCTCTCATACTGACTAACATGGATCCTCATGCTGAAGACTCTCTGAGGATTGTAGAATTAGAATCGTTTCTCTCCACAAAGATGCCGAGACTATAAGAAGATCAGTAACACACTGAAACTGAGTTAGAGTACAGTAATCAGGGTCATACAGAGGTTTTCCAAGACAGTTTCCACTCAGTACAGACCTCGCAAGGGTCCATCAAAGAAGTTGAGTCCTTGTGCTGTGCAAAAGATGCAGAAGCTGCTTCAAAAAAACAGACACACGAGTGCGGCAGCATTGCTTTAGAGGTTGCAGAAGCGGAGGGTCCGCCAGTCAGTGCTCAGATTGTACACCAAATACTGCAACAAGTCGGTTTGCATGCCTGTCGTTCCAGAAGGAGCCTCTTCTTAAGCTGCACACAAGGAAGCCTGCAAACAGTTTGCTGTGGAAAACCTGTTCAAGATCATGAATTACTGGAACCATGTCCTGTGGTCTGAGACGAAGATAAACTTGTTTGGCTCAGATGGTGTCCAGCATGTGTGACGACGCTCTGGTGAGAAGTACCAAGAAAATTGTGTCCTACATTTAAGCATAATGGTGGTAGCATCAGGGTCTGGGGCTGCATGAGCTCTGCTGGAACTGGGGAGCTGTGGTTCAATGGGGGAAACATAGATTCCAACATGTACTGTGACATTTTTAAACAGATGTAATGCCCTCCCTTCTGAAATGACCCCAAACACACCGCCAAAATGGCAACCTCCTTGCTGAAGAAGCTGAAGGTGAAGTTGCCAAGTATGTCTCCAGACCTGAACCCTATTGAGCACCTGTGGGGCATCCTGAAGAGGAAGGTGGAGAAGCACCACGTGTCTAACATCCAGCAGCTCCGTCATGTCATTATGGAGGAGTGCAAGAGGATCCCAGCAACAACCTGTGCAGCTCTGGTGAATTCCATGCCCAGGAGGTTTAAGGCAGTGCCAGATAACAATGGTGCTCACACAAAATAGTGACACAGTTTCCACATGTTCATTTAGGGTGTACTTACTTTTGTTGCCAGTTATATAGACAATAATGGATGTATGTTGAGATATTTTTCAGAGGACATTAAATCTGTAATTATATACAAGCTGCACATCGACTACTCTAAAATATATCCAAGTTTTATTTCTATAGTATTGTCTCTTGAGAAGATATAATGAAATTATATACTGAAATGGTTGCTGAAATGTGCGTACTCACTTTTGTAAGATGCTGTATGTGCAACTCAGACATCCCCAAAGTTAGAAATAATCATATACAAAACAAAATTATGCACAAAAAATGCACAAAAAAAAAATCAAAGACTATAGATACAAAACAGCATAAAAGGCCCCCTATTACCTTTGTATATCTCGGTGCTGTTAGAGGACATGTATTTGGTAAAAAAAAAAAAAAAAAAAGGCTACATCGCCCTCTAGTGCCGATGTCATGTTAGTGCAAGGACAGGAAGCTATCAGTTTGTAACTCAATCTATTTTTTTCATTTATCCTTTTTTTATTTTTTTTTTACTTTTTATAAATAGATCCAATAAGAACAATAATTGCTGCAAATAAACATTATTTTTGTATTATATTTAAGTGTATTATAGCACACTGAACAGTTTTCAAATTATATAACCGAATTTAGAAAAAAAAATCTTTATATTATGCACTGTAAATATTTCCAAAAAAAAGTGCAGAGCAAATCATTGAATTTAAAAACATTAATCAAATATCATGTCTTTCTTGGAGTTTCAAAGTTCACATCTACTTTCTGAAATGTAAACATCCCTATTCAAATTTTGCTATCTTTTGGAACATGTCCAAGTGGATGGTTTTCTACGAAAAACACATTTAAAGTGAAAGTTTGACCAGATTTTTTTTTTTGTTTGTAGTCAATAAAACCTCACTTGTGTCTGGGAAAACCTTCTTTTCTTTAAGATGTACTGAATAAGATTTGATGTATTGCACCCAGCCTTTAGTCAGTGACCTGCTCTAGCAAACATACTGTAGCAAATGCAAAATTGTTGAGTTTTCCGTATTATAATAATAATAATAATAATAATAATAATAATAATAATAATAATAAT